>VYZU01022365.1:21176-176519 GCA_013401355.1 Ceyx cyanopectus | reverse complement strand
ACAAAAGCAGACCTCAGTAAAATTAAACCTTCAGCAGACAATGTTACTAAATGCTAGAAATCCAACAGGTCTTAGTTTAGTTTACCAAAATAAAAAAGTATAATTTTTTCCTACTTAATATTTGTAAGGTTTTAAAGCTACACATTTTCTATCCTGATGCATCACTAGGATGATGCTGGTTAGTTACAACTCAAATGCTGTGGCTGTAAAATGGTGTAGAAACATCTGCTCTGCTCCACTGAGGAGAGGAAAACTCAAAACAAGTCATGCTGCAGGCTTCTGAAGTCTTCCATCCAGTGAACAAAACCACAGTCTTAATCCCTTAAAAGCAGTAGCTATCCAATTCTATTTTTTTTTATCTAATTGCTTTTTCTTTTTGCTTAAATGGCATTTTCTATTTTTTTTTAACTGAAGAATTGTGATTTCCATTCCATATTTAACAGCTCATTGTCATTCTCTAAGATAATTTACTGTAAAACAAAGGTATTTCAACTTTATGCTGACAGAAATCAACACATAGCTAGTTATTTTTCAGCAGATCATGTCCAAGAAGCTGTTTTAAGGTTACTACTCCACTTTGTCAGTGTTTTGAGAACCTGGAAGTGTTATTTTAAGGAGGCATGGGCCACAAAAGCACTATCTA
The DNA here is from genome assembly GCA_013401355.1 of Ceyx cyanopectus. NCBI lineage: Eukaryota > Metazoa > Chordata > Aves > Coraciiformes > Alcedinidae > Ceyx > Ceyx cyanopectus. The sequence goes on along the minus strand of VYZU01022365.1, from coordinate 175,876 downwards.
GAAGGTCTCCTTCAACCCCAGAAGCAGTGAGCAAGGCTTGAGTGTGTTAATGTCAACAATACAACTGCCAAGTCCAGACACTTCACTAAACCAAACCAAACAGGAACATGTTCCTGGAAAACAGACCTTCCAACACAATAAAAGAGAAGTGTGGGGGGATTACAGCACACACACACCACCCAAACACACATGGAAAACCCTCAACCCCACTCACATGCACAAAAAAAACCAAAGCACACCACCAACAAAAAAAACACCACAAACCATCCAACCCCAACATCCAGCTACAGTGATCTTTTGACCACCCGTGACCTAAGGGAGCAGATCCTGCTTTCCAGTCCAAAATATCCCTTGAAACAGCTCTGGAAATCCTAGTACCTGCTCAAGAACTTCTTCAGATGCTCAACTAGCAATACTTGCCAAAAAAAGGTCAGTAGTTATCAAAGTTTTGCAATACTAGCCCACTAATCATCTTTCCCATTAGTGGTGAACCTGATAAATCCCATTTTTTGAAAAGCAAATAGATATTTGTGGAATTTCTTAGGAAGGGCATGGAGCTCATAGCAAGTGCCATGGAGCTCATTCCTCCTTCATAATAATAATAAAAAAATCTTAATGAAGCAGGACAGCAATTTCAGTTACAATATCACCCCACAGAAAAATATCTTCCCCACATCAAAAGCTTCACACTTAACTCCAGGACCTTCCAGAGTAGTCACTAAATAGTCACTAAACTATGTCTCTGAAGACATTTTTTTTCCCATTTCAAACAAGAGAAGTTGTACAAGCAATTCAGGTTTCCTAATGTAGTAGTACTTATCCATTCCAATTCAGAACACTCCAGACAAGCTCAGTCTGTTCACAGGAACAGAAATTCATTTTAAATTACAGAATTAATGAAATGTATCAGGGAATTGGAAGACCAAGAAGTCTATTCCTAGGCAGGTTTTCTCACTGTAACAGCAAATCCTATTGAGACCACAGCACTTCTATCAAAATGACATCCTTTAGGAGTATTATTAAAAACAATCAACTCTACAGAATAACAGGGTTGAAAGCAATTTAGTGTCACCTCAGTACACCAAGAACTGTTTTACTTGAGAAGGATCATACAATTCTTTGGAAATAAGCCAAACACACCATGGTGGAGGATGTTCTGGAATATGCCACCCACTTTTCACTCAGTAAGGTTTGAACAAACACTACATTCCAGCATCTGTGCATGGATTTAGTTTCTCTTCAGCAGGTAAAATTTGTCAGCTTTAATTACAACTCAAAATTAGGCATTAAGTTCCTTTAAAGCAAGATACAAGGTGAAAATAATTGTTTTATAACCTATATGAATTGCTTTGTCACCAAGAATTATGTCATTATATTTTCCAGTTTCCTGCATCCATATTTTACTGGTTACACTTCCAACAGGAAAATCCTGTCAACTTAAAGGACTGACTTGAGTCACAACCAAGGCAACTTCAATGGAACCAGTCTTTTTATCTCCCAGGTAATCAAAGCATCTGAACAAGATCCAGAGCAGTTTTGTACCAGCCAATATCATCAGCCAGAAGAAAATAAAACAACAACCAACATCACAGACCAGGTGAAACTGGATTAGAGACTGATTCTCCCTCCTACACCACTGAGGCCAGGATGTTTCAAATGCCAAGACATACTAAATACATCTGATTCCTTTTCTGTTGACAAAACAAGTCAAAGCCAACTAATTTCCCCTAGAATCAGAGGACAGAAGTCAGTTTTAGTTTGGCTGTGTGAAAGGGAAAACATTTTAAAGGTTGAACTGGAGACACTCATTTGTTAGGCTCAAGTATTATTTTTTTTCTCTCTGGAGTCTTCAGAAGTACAAAAGTCAGGAAAAATAAGAGAGATTACTTGAAGTTGATTGCAGAACTACAGACAGTAATTTAATTTTGCATTGTAGTGTCTCAAGCTATAGTTATTGCATCTTCTCTTATGTCAGGGACCAGCCAAACAGCACTACCATGCCTGTGAACAGCAAAACAAATTAAAATACCAACTTAAACATATCATGCATGTGGTATATACTAATATACCACAACTCAAGTAATGTAACCAGCATTATCTTGGCATCTCCAGAACAGATGAGATAAGGTGACTCAAAGCACAGCCAGCAACCTCATCCTACCACCACTGCTTCTCAGCCATTCTGTGCATTAAGAGTGTGTCTTTTTAAGAACTCTGATGAATTATAATCATCATTAGAATTATAATAAGAACAAGTGATGAATTATAATCTGTGTTTGGCACTTGTTTGATTCCAGGCTATGAAGGAAGTTTACCCCTGTGACATCTCTGCTACTGCATCTCCCTTCCTGTGGGCAGGAGGAAGCCAAGTAACCTCTTCATGCTCCTGACAGGATCCTGACTTTCTTCCTGCTCTGCTCCCACAGCCAAAAACTCCTGGAGAACTTCCAAGTGCTGAAGCTAAGTGTTCTTAGTCAGCAACGTGACATGATCTGTGTCAGCTGAGACACACTAATTATTAAAAGCATGCAGAAGACTTCAGGGTGCTCCCTTAGTTACTAAAAAGGACATAGTTGTGCCTGACCTTAGTTGAAGTTACTCCCTGGAACCCTGCAGGTCTGTTTCCAAGAGCAGAAGGAATTTGAAATCTTACTTTCACTTTCAGTGAGCTACACTTTACCTGTCAACTATTACTTGGAAGGGATGGGAAGAAAGATGAAAATTATAATAAACACACAGAAGTCCCCTTGTTTTCAACATTTTCAATTGTGTTTTATATTTAGTTTCAGAACTGAAGCACCCATGGCAGTAAAAATTTCAAGCACATCTTAGTCTTGTTAATAAAAGCTCACAGCAGAAATCTGGAACTACTTTACCAAGCTCCAGAATCAGCTTTCAGCAAAAAGCCAAGCACAGAATGCTGACAGCATTAAATGTCAAGAATTTAAAGCAGTACTTGATAGAAAGTTCTGTGAACAAGCACTAATCCTGCAGCATACAAGCACCTCTGTTTACCAGAGCTAATGTCTAAAATTCAACAGATGTTGCAAGCTGTAAGAGGGGGGAATAGAAAAACAAGACAGCATTTATTTCAAGATTTTTAGATTCCTTGCAATGAAGACTGGGGTTTGCCCTGCACTGCACTTCCATTTACAGCATGAATTAAAGCAGACTTTGTAGTATCTCACCTCATGGAAGAATGAATCATCATGAACAGGTAATACTATGCATTTACTTAGGGTTTCTATTCTAAAATAATTCTTAGTTTCAAAGTTATCCAGATCTACACATGACCAGATGAAGCACACAGTCCACCAGGAAAACAGGTAAGCTTGAGGAGAGCCTCCAAGGACAAAGAATCACAACTGTTTTCTCAAAGCCAGAAGCCAGCTTCAGAGACCACCTAGCATTATTTCTTCAGTACAGCACTTAAGTGATGATGTTTCAAAACTATCAGTCACCTTTTACCCTCCCATGACATTGACAGACTTTGAGGTGCTCACTACTGCACTGAAACCATTAAGAGGAAAGGGAAAAACACAGTTTCAACATCCCAAAAAGCACAGATGGTCCCACTACATGACAGAAAGTTAGTAGCCTCATTGCATTTGAGGCTGATGATCACCTACATGGGATTTGACAGTCTAAATCCCAGTTAACACAAAGTTAGTGAGAAAAAGTTGTTTCCTACCTTCACACTGGTTCCTCGGAAGAATCTTCCATCTTGTTTTTATCACATTTTCCAAGATTTGCAGCCCATAATACTGAAATTGGAGAAGATCAACATGTGAGTACATTCCTGTAGGACTAACTAACTTTCAGGACTCTCATTCAATCAGACATTCATACTTAACATCTAAGACTTCAAGATTATTAAACTAACAATTTTATTAAATATATGTCTAGTCACCCATTTACTGAGGTTTCATGCATCTTTTTTTTTTCTTGTTTTATTCTTTGCTATACTAAGTCCTGCTGTTTGATTATGCTCACACCAGGAGGGGGGGGGAAAAAAATAACACATGAAAAGCCCTCTGGCAGACAATTTTGGCTATCTGGAAAAGAGAAAGTAGCAGCTAGATATGAATTTGCATCATAAATGACTGCTCATATGTTCAAGTATTAACACAACCAGGCTCCTAAAATATTTAGCAGCTTGGATGGTCTCAAGCTTCCTATCGTTCCTCTTAGAGCTGAAAAAAAGAAATCTTGTCTTAGCATCACATGTCCTGACACTGGCACTTTCTAAAGAAAGTCTTTCCCAAACTTCTCTGGTGTGTTACTTTAGGAACAGCAAGACAACCCACAGGTTTATTTNTTTGCAAAGGAAATCAGTAAGGCCAGTCCTTCTGCCCATTTGTCCCTACTGCCAACTCACAGTAACAGGGGAAGCTTTGGGATTATGTGATCAAAGAACTTCAATATGTCAAACCCCATTAGCATGAATAGACAGGAGAGAAAAGGGGACAAGGAGTTTTGCATTTACTTTATCTGCAGTGCATTAGGAAGACAAAAAAAACACATCAATGCCTGAAAGGTAAACACGAGTTTTCACAGTTAAAATTTTGGCTGAGAATAAGAGTTCCTCTTTAAAATGGTTAGTTATTATACCAAGTAGGATCAGTAGAATTTCAACCAAGGGGATCATGTAAACTTCAGTTTAATTAAAGAAAAAAAGAACACAATGTAGACTGTCCCAAACTACATTGTATTAAAATACTACTTTTGCTGTTCTCATCTTAACATAACCTCCATCCCCCTTTGCTTCTCTGTCTGACCCAAGTTCCCATAAGCTTCCTATGTACATCCTGCACCTGCAAAATACTCTGACACTTGCCAAATCTTGGGTACCAAGAAAAATGATGCATTAACAGAAAGCTGGCATGGCATTCATTTCTTCATGGTCAGCAGCAAAAGCTTATCAACCAGATTTTAATTTGTAAATTTACTTCATTACTAAATGAAAATCAAGGGAGTGTTCACATAGGAAAATGTAAAATTTATTGAGCAAAATGCTTCACTTCATAGGAAGTGATTTCAGCCACTGCTATGGAATTGATCCCAGCTGACAGTAAAAAACACACTTGGAAAAGCCTCTAAAATGTTCCAAATATGAACACTGATATTGGACAGTGCCAGCTTTCCTGAAGCACATCTAAACTCTAGTTCCATTTCTGGGTTCTACAGGTACATGTATTCACAGGTAACAGCTAACAAAAAATGTTTGCTTTGCTTCCAAACTTGTAGCCACAAATCAACTTATTTTGCTTTTATGACCATAATGAGAGTTTCATTTTTCAACCAAATAAGACTCAAATGAAAATCCTGACAAACTAAGAACACACTTCATCTTTAGAGGCTTTTTTTTCCTCCCACTTAGTATTTCCTGAGTTCAATAAAAGGACACACACCTCAGGCAACCTGCCACACTTATCCCTCATTATCTGCTCAAATACCTAATGGAGATGTATGTATCTCCAGCTGAAGAGGTTTGTGCTGTCTAGGTTTCTGCTCATCTCTTTGTACACAACTGACTTCCATTCTGCCCTCTGCTAGTGTCCTCACCTTCCTCTGTGCAGTAACACTCACTTCTAACATTCACAGATGAAGTTTTGCCATGTGAACTATTAGAAATGTACTTTTTGACTGCTACAGTACCACATTTCAGCTGTGCAGCAAATAAAAGTCTAAATTCTGTTGTTCTATTTTTCTAACAGCAATTCAGAGCCCAGTTATGCAGATGAGGGACAACAACAGCAAAGCCCGAAAAGAAGTATGAAATGATCCCTATGGTAGAAATTTCTATGGTACCCTTATTATTACTTTTTTTTTTTTTCTATGCACCGAATAATCCCTTTCCCTCCCACCTCCCAAGAAACAAAAAACAATTGATGAACAGAATTCAGTTAAAGGGAATCAAAAGGGTAGACCTTGTGGAGGCCTGCCGTCAAAGCCTAGCTGTGTCAGTTGCACAGGAAGACACCCCTTTTCTTCCTATTACAAGCAATCAACATAATGGAACATTATGATTAATATCAGGTAGTGTTAACAGCTTTAATTAAAGAAAAAATATGATTGCATAAAAGCCAAATGTCATAGTGCAGAAATTGAGCACCAAATCATTTGCAGTTTATGTAAATTGAAGAATTCTTTACCTGTTGCTTTCTTTCTGTTCCTCTAATCATCTCATTTTTCACAAGACAAATTTGAGTTTTTAAAAATACTGTTGATAAATCAACTTAAACATTAGTAATGTCTGTCAGTATAAAAAGCAAAGTTTACCAGGCAAGCAAACAGGCAAACACTGTTACTTAAAGGTTAGCACTTTGAGGAAGTTCTTTAAACTGTTTTGCCCTAAACTTCAGAACAAGGAAAAGAAAAAAAAAATGGAACTGCTTCATAAATCCTGCCTGATCTCAGAAACCATCCAAACACCATTATTTTCTGTTCGAACACAGTGTGTATCAACCAGAAAAACATGCATGTCAGTTATTTGAGATAAGAATCATCAAACTTAAAGACAATGAAAACACATTTTGATCAACTTTTCAGTTCAAACTAGTCTTAGATAAAGCGTTTTCAATTGTAGAAAAAAAAAAAATAAAATAAAATGGAATGCTGCCCCTTTTAGTCTCTATGATGATGAGTGGATTTAAAACAGCAGTACAAAGCAAATGTGTTCTGCATATTAGTCAAGACTAATCTCCTACTATGAGGTTGGGGTGTTAACTTTCATTGATTGATCAAAATCTTGGTCTAATGAGGTCTGTTTTCTCTTTAACACACCTAGGGACAAATTCTCTCCTCAGTTATGTGCACATGGCTCATTGTGATCAAAAGCAGCCAAGCACTTACCCAAGGACAAAATGTGGCTCTAGGAAACTTTTCATTACTCAGATGTATACAGAAACACCCCAATATTTGGAACTGCTATTACACTTCTATGTGCTTTGAAAAAAATAAACCCTGTATTTCCAATTTATCTCTTCTTTAAAAAAAAAATAAATAAAAACAACAAACAAAACACCCTAGAAAAACTCTTTTTGATGTAGGTTTAAATATTTTGTCCACTTAACAGTTCTTGTTAAAGCCAACTTTGGGAAAAAAAAAAAAATGTGGTGTGAATCAAGAAAGTCTATGGCTAAAAATGAGATACCTTCCTCAAAGTTTATTAATGGAAGAAAGGAATACCACATAAATACAAGTTAATTTGCTTACTTTGGTATTCATGTTCTGAGAGAACTCCAAAATAGTATCAACTCTTGTCCAGGCATCAGGATGTTCTTTTAAGTGAGTCAAAACTTCTTGTGCCATTCTTTGCTAAAAACAAGTTTTGGAAGGGGGGAAGGAGGGGAAAAAAGTGTTAGTATTAGATTATTTAAGAAATTATACACTGTCAGTGAATATATTAATACATCAATATTTAAATCACTTATGTTTTCTCCCCCTTCCAGAAAGTCATCTAGATAAAATATGATGCCAGGGCACCAAAACTTTCTAGTTCTCCTGGAAGCATTCACCTAAAATGCCAGTTTTGAGGAGCAATGCATCATCCTGCAGAGTTATTGATGTAGCAGCCATTGATATCATTTGAAGAATCATGGAACAGGGCATTGGAAATCTCCAATCCCTACTTCTGATAAATACCTTGTGTTTAGCATCTTACAAACAATAACAAAAACACATTGCAGGGAGGAAGAGATCTGGTTGTGGTAATATTTTGTTCTTCCTTGGGACTGACATTAATTATTGTGCTAGATACTATGGTTTCAGTGACTTCAAAATCCTCATGTGAAGAAATTACACAATAGAATAGTGGAATTCATTTTAATTTGCCTTTTCAGAAGCCTCAGTGCCCATTTTTTGTTTTAAGGAGCCAGATGATGTTAGCTATTTCCAAAAATGCAGTGTACTGACAAATCTTGCTGCAAATTTTACCATCTTTAAATATTAGACCTCTTACCAACAACATGAACATTTTACATGACAATGAATAGAACTTATTCACTGCACTGTAAAGTCAATTCAATGAAATTGCAGCTGAAATCAAATTAGTTTTCTTTAGGATTAACTTCAACAGTAAGACAAAAACACCATCAAGACTCAATATATACATACATAATACAAGAAACATTTCATATAGGATTATCAAATTAAAATTGGAAACTACAACAGTAAACAGCAAGAATTACTAAAATACCTGCACAACTCTGATATTCCTACTTAATAAACTGAGCATTGTGAAGCAATTTCCAGTCTAATAACAACTTGGGCTAGCAGTCAAGTCCCTGTAGACTTGAAGTGGAGAAGTACTACACAAATATTCAAAATATAGAGGGCTCTATCCTTCTCCCAAGCACTGAAAAGTTCCATATCCACTAACTCTTATCCTGGCCATCAACCCCTGCACTCATTAAAACTGTAAACATTTAACAGTGATGGTTAATCAAGATCAAAGCCTCAATGTGTTGTCACTACTAGAAAGAAAATCCATTAGCAAATATTCCTTCTAGACAGACAGGGAAGGACCAATGGCATGAAGAGTCTGGGATGAATCCAGGTAAACATTCGAGTTCACTGAAGTCTCTTCAGTCACGTGTGGAACTAGGGTGGAGTTAGGGACACTCACTCTTTAGACAAGTATACAAGAAAAAAAACTAAGAATAGTGGGGGGAAAAAAAAGGTGTAAAAGTCTAGGACAGCAAATGACTACTAGAGATCAGCAGCCAGGAGTTTTGCAAGCAGAATTAAGCAGGAGGAGGCAGCAGGGGAACCTCAAATCAAGTTCAGCATCAGCCACCTAGGCTGCATCCTAAATATCTTTTAGCATCATCCTAATCCATTCCAGAAAAACTATTATTAATCTCCCAATTTTCTTTCTTTTCCTCAGCTTCTATTATTCCTGTCCCCCTTTAAGTCATGACTTGAGCTATCAGGCTCCATCCACAGAGCAGCACTTTTCCCTTCAAAAACTTGAATTCCTTGGGAGAGGAAAAAGATCAGACTTACAGAATTACATCTCCACCTTTGGAAATGGACTAAAACTACCTGAAACTCAAAACACCAATATTTAAAGGAAAAAAAAAACCAGCAAAGTATGTCAGAATCTACAAGAATTCAGATCAGTGTTACAGAAGCAAAAAAAAAAACCACAAAAACCACACAAAACAAGTGTAAGCAAGCATATTACTATTTATTCTAATAGCTGGGAAGAATAGAAATGCATCAGCTACTTTATCCCATTTTCATTCACTTTTTATTGTTGTGCAAGAATATTTTAGTAACTGAGGCCTACACCAAAACTCCCATGTGTTAAGCACAATAAAATTTGCCAGAAGAGGAATTTTGCCAGCATCCTTGTAGCAATTATTTGCTTTCAACATATAAACCTTATTTCCAAAGTAGTTCAAGAAACAGATGCAAGCAATACAAGATTCACTTTCAAGACAATATATGCAGACACATAAATGCACACATTCCCCCAACTTAAAAGACTTCACAGTCTGCCAAGTCTGAAGAAAAGAGTAGAACCACCTGTGCAGACAAACAGTAATGGGAGGGGGTCCTAGATGTGAAAAAGGACAAATTTGTCTTTAAAAAAAAATAATAAAATGCTGCTTTAATTACAAATAATTAAGATTTTTTTAATACAATCCTGCAGTGAAGCCACATTTAATTTGCTTCACAGTTCTATCCACAGTAACAGCTCAGATATTCCTGAAGAGCCAAGTCAAAGGTGAGTTGCAAGCAAAACTGCTCATAAACTGTACATGCCAACACATTTCAACAGCAGAAGGCACAGCAGAAATGGACACCCCAAACTAACAGCATCATTTCAACAAGTGTCATTTCAATGTTCATCATGAGGCCTCATCATGAGCACATGAATTAGCAGTGATATTCCAGTCACTAAATCCACTAATATTACTGATTTTTACTGCATTAACTTTGCTCAACTTATCTGCAGTAAGGTTAAATATGGTCAATAAAAGTAGGTTCCAAGTCCACGTTACCTGTGCACCTTCTCCATGGTACAAGCAGTTCACCACATTGTCCAAGAGATTGATATCCAGTTTCTGGTTAAAATCCAGCAGCTGACGAGCTGCATGGTCTGCTAACATTGTCATAATTGCTGGCATAGATTACTGCAAAAGAATTTGAAAAATCAGTTAATAAATTAATTAGTCAACGGGCTGTATTAGCAGCAAGGAACAACTTATTTCAAAGCAGGTAATAACCCTTAACAGCCCCTGAAGGTGTGTAAATGAGTGGGTTTGCTGGAAATACCTAGGACCAGCACAAACTTTCATGCCCTACAGCTCAGTCCCATTCAGTTTCCAAGACCAACACACAGAAAATGAGTTCTAAAAGCCTGTAAACAACTGTTTATGGAAAGAAAATGTAATCTACATGCACATTATGAAGCTACCCAGAAAGCATTTTCCAAATACTCGTGTGGGGGGGTGAGAAAAACAGACAAGTCAACTACATACAAGTGACCAATTGCCATTAAACCTAAATCAGTTTACTGTTTGAAAGCACTTCAGGAGGATGAAGTAAGAGGAGTGTTAAGTCAGCAGGTTGCCCTGGGTGCCATGTGGGATCATTTCAAACTAAAATGGAATTCAGAATCTTCTGTAAATCTACACATTTCATAGAAAAACTGCCAGTTTGGGAAACAGCCAAGATTTCAAGATGCAAGGTGACTCCAAAAAGTTACTTGACAGCTCTCTGCACACTCAAAGATACAACATGAAGCTCTTATGCCCCCCCACACGCCCAGCCAACCCCTGCTTTGAACTAAGCTAGAAGTAACTGCTCTTATTAGGTAACTTCATGTGCAAATATGAATTTTAATGGGTAAATAAGAATTCACTTCATGCCTTAGGATTTTAAGTCATGCTCAAAATTAAAGAGCAAAACAAAAGTAAAGAGCAAGACAAACCTGTGCCTCAACCCAAGTAATTGCTAATTAAGTGAAAGTCCTGCAATATCAGACGAGGAAAACCTTTTGTTTCGAACTTAGTGTTTGGAAGTAGTGTCAAGCAATTTCATTTACTTCTGTACTGATACTATTCCAAAAAATGAATAGTTCAATTGTATTTTGAAGTTGAAAAAAAAAACCCTACACTAATGTAATAATTTAGAGGACTATCTCAATATACAGTAAACCTCTTGACAACATCTACCTGGAAAAACTGAAGGAAATAAACATCAAATGGAAACAAAAAAAATAATTCACTCCATATCCTCCTCCACCCCTAAAGTTTGCAGAACTCCACCGCTGAGTGCCGAAGCAAGGACACAAAAGCCTAGTGAGTGCTGATTTAATGGTTTTAAGTGGGAAGGAGCCTGTCCAGCTCGGGGCAGCTCAGCCAGCAGACATGCGTGCTTGCAGGCACGCCCCTTTTTGTTCACATCTGGCCTCCATGGCTGAGCTGGGAGCCCGAAAGCTCTTTTCAAACTGCACTCATCAATCCCTCGCTCCTCAGGTAGGGCCGTTTGTGTCAGATGGGAGCTCCTTTCGGCGTTTTCGGGCAGCCCTACGAGTACAAAGGAGACGGCCACGCAGCCAAGAGAAGTTATTAACCGCACAGAGCAGAAAGGAAATGTTTTGAATAGGGCCCTTTGCCACTCCCAACATTATCTTCAAAATGACCTACCTCCTCACAAGCTGAAATACAGAAATGGCGGCTTTGTGGTCAACACCAACCGTCATCAACGTGGCTTCTGCTCCCAGCAGTGTCCCCACATGAAGTTGATCATCTTTGATTTATTTACTACACTCCCATACTTTTCCCCCCCCTCCCCCATCATGCCTCAACCCCGGCACAGGTTTAAACCTCAGCTCCAAGATGCACCGCTAATCAATTCCAAAGTACTGTCAATAAATGGGAAAATAAAGAAAAAGTTGTTTGGGTTGTTGGTTTTTTTTTTTCTAAATCATAATCTGAAGGATAGCACAGCAAGAATCTGACATCTACCGAAGGTCAAAAGAACTGCATTTCCAGCACTGTTTACATAGTTATCCCAACTCTAGATGACCCTGGCACCTTTAACACCACAGCTAGCTCATTATGATATATCCAATACAATTAGTGCACGGGAATAAAAGCGTCATTTTAATGGTAAAAAATGTTGAGTATACGCAATGAACTCCAGCGCGCCTTCAACTCGGCTCCTTAAATTGAGGGACAACAATTAAGAAACCACCCAAAAAAATAATCCAAAACCCCCAGCACGCAAAAAACACCACACCGAAGACCAGACCTGAAGTCCCCATTGCCAAGCATGCAATTCCGCTAGTGAACGCAAGTGAATCACCGCCCCACTACCCTCTCCCAACGAATTAGTTGCATCACTTGTGAATTCCTCCAGCTGCACGGCACGGAGAGGAGCGTTCAGGGCGCTCCACACGCCCGCAATCCTCTCTCCTCGCTGCTTCACGGCGCCTACGGGGGGAGGGGGGGGTTAAACCCCGCGCCGCTCCGCAGCCCATCTCCCCGCCACGGCCGCGCCCGGAACAACCCGCACCCACCCGGCGCCGAGGCTTTTCTCCTCCGCACAGGGCAGCGGCGCGCCTCGCAGGCTGCGTGCGGGTGTGTGCGGGACACAGGCCCGGGTAACGGCGGGGGAGGCCCCGGGCGGGTGGCGGGAGGGCCGGGGCCCTGCGGAGCGCGGCGGGGCCCGAAGGCAGCGCAGCCCCTCCCTCGGCTCCAGCCCTGCGCTCTATACAGGGCCCCACGTGATGCAGGCGGACGTTTCAATACTGCTGCACAGACACAAAAATATTTCTGGAAACTTCCACTCCTAATAATTTACAGATTCTGTGCCTCGTTTCGACCCTAGGCGATCGCCAGCCCCCCCGAGCACGCTCGGACCCCCTCGGAACGCACCAAGAGCGGCTCCCCCGGGCCTCCCCCGCCGCTCCAGCGGCCGTGGTAGGCTCTGCCATCCCCGCGGGCCTGGCCTAGGATGCTTGAACCCTAAACCCCATTCGAAACAGCCCGACGGCCTCCTCGGAACCTCTAAGGCCTGTAGGACTTTGTGTCCTCCCTCGGCACAGCCACATGCACGCCCGCACCTCCCGCTGCCCCCACCTCGCTCCTCATCACAGCGACCCCCCACCCCGCTCCCCCCGCAGCCCCAGCGCTCACTTACCTAGGTGTTTCTTACAGCCTCTTCCCTTAAAAAGTAGGGGTGGGTGAGCGAAGTTTCTAACCACACACCAAGAAAAAAATTTCAATAAACACCACCAAAAAAAAAAAAAAAGCCTCACGCACACACAAAAAAAAAAAAAGCCCTCAAAGCCTGAGGGGGGAGGGGGGGGGAAGACGAGCTCACCCTCCTCCCTGGCGGGGATGCGTTAGGAGCGCCACTCCTCTCCTCCCCACGCTACCCCCTGAGCAGCGCGCCCTGGCCTGGCTCCCGCAGGCGCCCAGCGAAGCCCGCGGCCCCCGGGCGGGCGCTCCCCTCAGCCCAGGCCTAAGGCCGCCCGCCGCCGGGCGCGCAGGACACGGGGCGCGTTTCCCTGCTGCTCCTCGGGGCGCTGAGGGGAAGGGGGGCGGCGCGGGGCTCCGGCCTCCCAAAGCCCCTGCTAGGGGGTGGGAAACTTCTACCTTCCTCGTGGCCCTGGCTTGGGGCTCCGGCTCGGCGGGGCCCCGGTTCTCTCTCTCTCGGTCAATCCCGCGTCGCTAGCTCCCCAGGCCCGGGCCTGTGCGGTTGGGGCTCTCGCTACTCCCGCTGCTGGCCGCTCTCCCCTAGGCCTGAGCGGAGCTCAGTTCTCCCCCATTCCCACCCCCCCCCACCACTCGCGCTAAACTTTGCCCCCTGAGCTGCGCCGGCGGTTTCCCCTGCGCGCTCCCCTACGAGCAGGTTACACGCACGGCGGCGGAGGCAGCGGTGGTAGCAGGGACTGAGCGCGGCACGTCTCCCCCTCCTAATGCCACAGACTCGGAACCGGCTCAAACCGGTTCAGACTGGGAGATTCCATCTCGGTTTAGTTTTCAGCCCATGGCGCCGCGGAGCGTTTGGAAACCTCGGGCCTCCGCCCATCCGCCGCTCCGATTGGTCCCCGGTCGTGGCGCCGCGCAAGCGGCCTCCGCGCTCATTGGGCGAAGCGCCCGTCAATCACTCCGAGGGGCGGAGGGAGCGAGCGGCAGCGGAGGGGGGGGGATAAGCGAGAGGGATCCGCCCCCTCTACGGCAGAGTTTAGCGCGCAGAGGGAGGGGGAGCGGGGGGCGGGGCGCTGCTGGCTGATAGGCCGAGCCGAGCTGTCAATCAAAGCCTTCCCGCCTTTAGGTCGCCGGCGGCGGGCGCAGGTGCTGCCATGTTCTGGTTGGCCCTGCGCTCTGAGGGCATCGCTGAGGGGCGGGCTGGCGGGAGCAGCGAGTGGCGGGCAAGCAGCAGCCGTTGGGAGGGACCCCTGAGCTTCTCCCTGAGGAGCAATTTTGGTGGGGGTCGGCCTGAGGGGGAGAAGGGGCCCGCACCCCTCTCTGGGCGCTTTGTTGCCGCTGAGAGGGGGAAGAGCTGCCCGGTGTGGAGGGCTCTGAGGAGGGTGGTGAGGGGCTGTGTGGCAATGGGGGTGTAGACAACAGGGATTCCTGTCCGTTGCGGTGAGGAAGGTGGGTAGGGAAGCTATGGGCGCTTCTTTGGTGTCCCAGGGCCAGCTGGGTGCCGGCCTCCCCTTTACTCAAGCGGTTCTGTTCCCTCAGCCCAGGCCTGTGCAGGCTGGAAGGGAGGCGTGTGTGGCCCCTCCTGCTCGCTGCTTGTGCCGCTGGGCTGTCCAGCTTGCTGCAGCACTTCTCTCTCTCATCTGCCTTCTGAGCTGGGGCTCAGCTCAAGGTTGGTTTGCCCACAGGTAAATCTTGAGCCCTGCGTGGAGAGCTTGTCTGCTAGCTGTGATGAGCTGTTTCATGGCACTGCACCCTCAACAGCCTGTGGGTGCAGGTCTCACCCATACCCGAAGGAGGAGAGTGTGTTTACCAACTTTGACGGGCCAAAACTCTTTGTAGCAAAGGTGCTCTGCACTTCTGTGTGCATTTCTTCAACGCATTAGCTCCTTATAAATAACTAGGAAATTTAAATTACTAATTTCTACTAGGAGGGTAATATTCCCAAGTATTGAAATGCCCTTGTAGGAACAAACCTGGTCTGAATCAAATCCCTGAGATTATTTTGAGACAAAACACTGTCAGTGAAACTTCAGAGATGGGATATTTTTGAGTTGAAAAATGCTCCATCCTCTTGTTGGCATCTAAAGGCAACTTCTACAGCACTGTAAGATGCTTTTCACCTGTGCTATGGCCTGGGGTAGGGGAGGGAAGCTTATGCTCAAGCTCAGTTTAAAATTAGTGCTTTCTTATGTGTAGCCTTATACTAAGAAGTCTTTTCAGAAATGCTGCCTTCTGTTCTGCAAAACTAGAGTCTTTTTACATTTTCCTGATTATTTCCTAAACTGGAAAACTAAGCCTGCAGCTGTATTTGAGAAATGGGCTAGAATGTTTGCAGGATTTTATGGAGTGTGGTGGTTTTTTTGGGGTGGGGTTTGTGTGTTTGTTTTTGCTTTCTTTTTTTTAATGGAAGAACAACAAACACCTGCAAGTTCTAGTATTGCTCTGGAAAAGGTTTGAAGAGTCCTTAGTGGTCTTACAGACCACTCTGTGGAATATATAGAGACTAATTTTCTTATATCAGTATTGCTTGCAAAACTGCTTTCTTGCCCTGTAAGCTCCAGTAGCATGTAAAATAAAGTGGTGCTCATAGAAGTTAATAGACAAAAATGTTAACAAAAATAATTTTTTTTGGTTTTGATTTATTTTTTTTTAAACAGAAATTACAAAATGAGTTGCAAAAGGCAGCAAGAAAATAAAGTATGTGCTCCTGTATCAACATGCATGGTTTCTTTATCAGTTACGATTTTAAATAGTCTGCCCTAGCAGTCATCTTAAATTCCTGACATATGAAATATCAGCCTCTCAATTAGTGTCTGTGTTTCATTTTCATTGCATTGTAGATCATAGCAGTGTATATAAGGCTTTGAGTACTTGCTGATAATATATTAAAGCTTCATACTGTAAAAATCAGTTAGCTTCTGCAAGAGTCTAATGTGTTGGTAGGTTTAAGTGGGACCTAACTTATTCAGAGTCCAGTAACAGGTTTATATATATTAATGCTGGGAGTATTATGTTAAATGACTTAAATTAGTGGCTCCACAATCCTATGTGAAATTATGATCTTGCAAAACACATGCAGTAATTCAGAATTGGAACTGAAGAGTGATATCCTCTCGGAAGGTTATTTTTCCCCAGTGCTTTTGTCTCTATCTGAGGTTGCTTTTGAGATCTTTGTCCAAAAAAGGACATTTTACATAATTAATACTAGATATTGAGCAGTAATGTGATGTTTCCTGTTTTGAACATTTCCTTCCTCACTAGTACAGAATCAGCATGGGGAAAGTCTGAAGATAAATCAATAAATTAAAGTTTAGCCAAAAAACACTGGACTGTTCTCTTATAGGAAAACTGGCTTCAATAGAGTTGCCTTCCCTAATACTAATACTCTAGGACATGGGGCACAACCCTATAGAAAATCTCAAATGATCTAAAGATTACTGCTAAATGACCTGCAGATCATAATATACTTTAATAAATGAGCTATAAATGCACATACTGTTGTGATAACTTTGTTCTTGACTGCCTTACAAACTCTGAAAGTGCTGGGGGGATTCCCATTTCTCAATCTTTATTTTGTGAGCTTGTGTTGTGTGACTGTGCTCCATACAATTGAGAGGTAAACAATAGGGAAATCTTGCTTCTATCCAAATAAAGTTATTTTTCAGGCCGGCTGAGATGCCACATGAGATGCTGGGTGCTAGAGAAGCAGCCATGCCACCAGCACAGCCACAGAGGAGCTGGAGAGGTGGGGAAGGAGCAGGTATGATTGAATTTGTTTCATCTGACCTTGAGTTAGTTGAATGGAATTGTTTGTAGAAGCCTTGTGACCCATGTTTGTATGAGGTCTCTGTAGTTAGCAAGTCCCCAAACTGAGTTATTCTGCTCTTTATAAATGGAAACTGTACCTTGGAGATTTTTTTTCTCTTGCAAGCAGCTGTTGTCTTCCAACTGCACTAGAGGTCTGTGAGTTTAGGGCTTGTTTTTATTTTTGTACTTAAATATCTTGGGAACCTTTGCAACATTTTAAGGCTATGAAGAGCTGGAATTTGGACACTCACTTCTGTATTGTGCAGAAAAGTAACAGTGTCCCTTAATATCTCTATCAGGGTGATAACAAAGTGCTTTCTTTATCTTGCTCTGGTGGGTTGGCTTGTGCTAATGAACAAATCTGTAGCTTTTGCAGTGTGCCATAATTGAAGATAGTATTGTAGTTGATGGGATTGAATTTAGAAGTGATTCAAACAGCATAGATAGACATAGCAAGTTGTTGATGGGTTACAAACAGGTTTGGAAGCCTAACTCTTAGAGTAAACAGTGTTCTCTATGTGTTTTGCTGTTGAAGCTAGCCCTGGTGTTCTAAACAAACTCATACAAGAGACCAAACACTGATACTTTAACTCCTTTGGATTGTGCTGAAGATCCACTTTTTTTTTTCTTTTGTTTGTTCTTTTGTTTGCTTGGTTGGTGGTGTTTTGTTTTGGTTTTTGTGCAGGAGTTTAAATGTTTAAAAATAAAAGTTTAAATGCTTGAAATAGTTTTGTTCAGCTGGATGTTAACTATTTCTGTTTATAACAGAAGAGCAGATGCAGCTTTTCACATTTTTATCAGGTGTTGGTGGTAATGCCTCAGAGTAAAATGTGCTTTTGATTGCAATAGTAACAAACACAACAGGCCTTGCTTTTGCAAATTCTCAAGCTAAATGCTGTGCTGAAGGAGGGGGTTAGTTCTGTAGTAGGAAGTTGTATCACTGGCTCTATTTATCTTGAGTAACTTTCTTTAATCTTTTTTAGAAATCACCCTCCTGTCTTTCTGCAAGCTGTGGCTGAACATGTGGTGTGAGAAAAGGGAATACTTCTCACCTCCCTTCTGCAAGGAGCTAGGTAAAGGCTGGCTCACACTGAGGGCACTCACATAAAAGGCAGCTATTTTAACAGGATTTCAGCTTTTCAGACACACTATCAGTAGTTGTTGGTAGCTTATGCTTGCTGTTTTGTTACCACTGTTCACTGTCTGTTGGCTCTGCTGTTTAGATGATCAGTCTGGTATTTAGGCCTTGCTGAAATCAATGGGAAAATTTGCTTGGGTTTCAGGTCAGCAGTGTGCTCTAGTAGTGATAAAAACTAACTGCCATCTGGGCTGTACCAAGAGGAGCATAACCAGTAGGTCAAGTGAAGTGATTATTTCTCTGTACTGGTCACTCAGCTGCAGCCAATACCCTACACCTGGTTTTTGCTCCATCAGTACAAGAAATGTTGAAAACTGAATCCAGTAGAGGCCAGCTACCAGGATGGAGGAGAGACTGAGGGAGCTGGAAAAGAGAGGGGATGTGCTAGTGGCCACCTGCACTGAATTTGTGCTTAAAATAATGTGTTATTGAGAGCATGGTGGGACAAGTGACAGGTCTAAACTGGAGTAATCTCTCCACTGGAGATGAGGAGGTTCTTTTTCATGAGAAAGGGAAGAGGAAGAAATGTGTACCTTAGAATGAAATTGGAAAATAATAGGAATATTTAACTTTTATTTCCCTGGAGTGTGTGGAAATAATCACATGTAATATAATTGTTATACTATTCAGTGCTTTCTGGATTTTTAACACCCTGTTGATTTTCTTTTAACAGTTTATCAGAACATCTAACTATAGTTTGGTCTCCTGAAGCTTTTCAGAAACAGGATTCTTTTCTTGGATGCTGTACCTTAGGTGGTGTTCACTAGAAAATCTGATGTTTTGAAATCAGGAGTCACACAAATCAGAGACATGAAGCTGGTGTCATAATTTCTTTATTGAAGTAGGATTAGCAAGAGGCCAGAGAATGGAGAAAAGTACAGCTGAGGGAAATAAGGCAAAGAGAAGGCAGGTGTTGAGTGAGGCTGAAGTGAAATTGCCAGCTGTAAATTGCCAAGGCTGGGCAATACACAAGGAAATCTGCTGATGTGTTATTGTAAACAGCTTCAGCCTTTACCTGATTCCACACTGAAGTCCCTTTCCCCAGCCCATTCACTGGTGTGTGGAGTGCAGTGACTGCAGTTTGTACTTCACCATGTACTGTCTGTGCAAAAGATTCTTCCTGAATGCAGGGAAACATCCCTTGTAGTTCCCACTTGATTCTTTTATGGAAGAAAGCAACTGGTAGATTTGGAATTTGGATGAATGTCCCTGATCCATGATTTCAGAGAGGCTGTAATAAGAATGCTGACAGGATTTGCAGGAGATCTTTAGTTGTGTTACACTGAGTAGAAAGAAATACTACAATCTAAAAATCTTGGAAACAACAAATTTGATGTAATTGACTGGAGAGGAGAAATATAAACCATGTCCTTGGAAAATAATGAGAAGCAAGGAAAAAGTTGGAAAATAGTAATAGTGGAGGGGGAAAAAATGCAGATTAGATATGCCTTTGCTCAGTGACAGGGCAAAGGAAAAGACAATTTAATTAGGGAGTGTCTGTGGGCATCTCTGAACAGCAGCAGGGTAGTGGCTGTCTCAGTAACTTTGAGACAACTCCTAGATTATTGTAGAAGCCTGGGTAAATTATCATTATGTTGTAAACAGATGGGCACGATTTTGGAGATTATCAGTAATTAACACTTAGGAAGAGAATGTAAAAATAGTAAATATGTAAAATGTGGCTGAAGAAAAAAACCAGATGGGGCATTCATCAATTAACTTCCTAAAGCTATGAACTATTGATGAAGATATGAAGATAAAATAACTGTAAATAAGGATTATTCGTTAAACTTGAAACTGTAAAAACTTTTCATCATTGTACAAATCTATAAAAAAATAAGTTCTAAGGAAGAACCCTAGAAAACACTGGGGAAAAACTTCTGCAGGTTTCACAAGAATTCTCCATCTGCAGCCTTTTCAAGACTTAATCTTTGTGGTTTTTCACTGATAATGGAGTTCATTTGCTAGCCAAATCTTGCTTGCCATATCCATATGAGTAGTGCTGATGCCTGAATTTGGTCATAAATCCAACAAAGTTGTGGAATTTTTACTGAAAACCTTTAAAATGGAGCTCAGCATGTAAATATGAGTGGACATAGGTACACAGTGCAAAAGGAATATTTATTTATAGTGATACTTGATAGCTTCAGCCANTAATTAGGGAGTGTCTGTGGGCATCTCTGAACAGCAGCAGGGTAGTGGCTGTCTCAGTAACTTTGAGACAACTCCTAGATTATTGTAGAAGCCTGGGTAAATTATCATTATGTTGTAAACAGATGGGCACGATTTTGGAGATTATCAGTAATTAACACTTAGGAAGAGAATGTAAAAATAGTAAATATGTAAAATGTGGCTGAAGAAAAAAACCAGATGGGGCATTCATCAATTAACTTCCTAAAGCTATGAACTATTGATGAAGATATGAAGATAAAATAACTGTAAATAAGGATTATTCGTTAAACTTGAAACTGTAAAAACTTTTCATCATTGTACAAATCTATAAAAAAATAAGTTCTAAGGAAGAACCCTAGAAAACACTGGGGAAAAACTTCTGCAGGTTTCACAAGAATTCTCCATCTGCAGCCTTTTCAAGACTTAATCTTTGTGGTTTTTCACTGATAATGGAGTTCATTTGCTAGCCAAATCTTGCTTGCCATATCCATATGAGTAGTGCTGATGCCTGAATTTGGTCATAAATCCAACAAAGTTGTGGAATTTTTACTGAAAACCTTTAAAATGGAGCTCAGCATGTAAATATGAGTGGACATAGGTACACAGTGCAAAAGGAATATTTATTTATAGTGATACTTGATAGCTTCAGCCAAATAAATTAAATTGTCTGAATTCAAGAACTGTTAAACTGTAATAAACCTGACCCAAATTTTAACAGGTTAAGCTCTAAGAATGATTCTTGTACCTGCAGCTGTGTTAGAAAATTCATATTAACTCTGAGGTGTATGTCTCAGAACAGATCTGTTCTTCAGTGACTGATGCAAAGCCATGTGTAAAAGAATCTTGCAAGGAGGTGAATCTGAAGTAGTCACCTTTCCCTTAAACCAGCTTTGGTAAGCTTTGAAACATTCACTAGTTCTAAAAGTGTTTTGTGGGGTTTTTTGTATTATCTGCTTTTGATATTATTTTTACTCTTTTTTTTTTTTTGTCTAACCCATTACAACTCTTACAGCACCTTAAGGATTACAAAAAAGTAGGTAGTGAGGTTTGTGTTCTAAAATAAGAATCAAATTGTAAAGGTGGCTTGGGAATCTGAGAGACAACAGACCATACTGTTCACTGCTCTAAATGTCATTGGCAGAGAGTATTGAGTCTACCTAATAAAATTTTTGCAATATTAAATCTAAAAATTGCCTCTGGGCAGTTTTCTGTTACTTAAATCCACTTTCCATTTAAAATGGAACTGCTAATAGTTAATTGTGATAACATTGATTTAGGGTGTTACTTGCTTGTGTCACTCATGGTAATTGATAGATTTTTGTGGCTACCAGATTAATAAATGTATCATCAGGATAAAATCCAGGTTGTACCTCAAGTGAGATTACTGCACAACTTTGCTTTATTTTAGTCCAGTCATAGTATTAAAACTCAATCTGATTTCTAAACTTCCCCAAGATGTTTTTAATGCTTTGTTTTTTACCTTGCATACTGTGATACTTGGCTATCATTATGTCAAGATGCTTTTCCAGTTCTGTATTGAATAGTGAAATTAAAAACTATTTGCCACTTGATGAACACAGGGCTGTTGTTCCAAAACACATTTCTTTAGCTTGTTTATTTTAGAAACCAAACTAATTTTTTGTGTGTTGGAAAAAGGAATGGGTAGAAAGAAGAAAGCAGTAACCAAATAATTATTTAGGCTTTTCCTCAGAACTGATACTAAAAAGAAATTTGTAGGAATCTGTAGCTTTCTGTTTTGAAAAATAATACCTTGTGTTGAAGTAAAAGCTTTAACATTAAGACTTTTGAAGATCTTGTAGCTTCCTGAGTGTATCTGCTGTAAATTATTAATGTGCAAGCCATCTTTATCCTTCATTAAGGCTCATGATGATTTTTGTTTTCACACTGAACTCCTTGATTTAGAGATTTATTTTTTTTTTTAGCTTTACTTTCTTTTCACTCATCTTTGTCAGCCATAAATTAATGTTCAGCCTTTGGCATGATGTCTTTTTAAAATACTGCTTTTTTTTTCTCCTATCTGTGACTAAACTCTAGTCTTTGATCATTCTCCTTTGTGGCTGGCCTTTTCCAGTATGAAGGAAAAATTAGGACTGAAAAAAAGAGTATTTCTATTAGAATCATTTTTCTCTTGAGAATCCTCTGGACACTTTTTGTTTCAGGGAGGCCAAGCTCCATTTCTGTCTTCATGTACCAATAGGCAATTAATTTTCTATGAGAACCTTGTCACCCCAGATTGAAAAGGACATGGAGCAAAATCATCCTACCTTGGGTCTGAAACTGTTGGAAACCTTGTGCTCTAATTTAACACACTGGTGTGCCTTGAACTATTTTAGCTTCGTTGCAAACTTGGTTGAAAAATGTGTATATTCATAGGGTCTCTAGTTTGATTCCTGGTTTCCCCTACCAGGATTTTAGCTGAAGGTGTCTTTTTTTCTGCCCAACCTATTTCACAAGTTATTTCTGAGAAGTGACTTTATCAAAGTGAAGATAAAATGCTTTTTGACTCCAGCAATGGTGAAGAAATAGGGTATGGTTTAGTTCTGTCATTTAACTGCAACTGGCCTTAGACCCAAATCTGTCTGATACACCCTAGACTGTAGATGGAAATGGTCTTGGGTTCTGAATTTTACCCTTAAGACACATGTCAGCACACAACCTACAAAGCTGAAAGATATTGAGGACAATGCACATGAAATAAAATTACACTTTTAATCTACTGTGTCTTTCACTCTTGCTTTTTTAAAAATGGTGAGCTTTAAGCTCGTGAGGAGGTAGAAAAATTTGCTGTGAGGTAGAACAATTTGCTGTGAAGTGTTCCAGCTTAAGCTTGTGGCTATGGCAGAATAATAACTTGAATACTCATGTGCTTTTTATGGTAAAGCAGTTCTGTGAGCTTGATAAAATGCTCAAGAAATCTGTGGTTAAAAAATGAGAGATGCTGTTTCCTCTTAGAGCAGAGATGTGCATCCCAGCTTAATGCTTCCCCTTATGGAAATAGCATGTGTTATTATTTGTCATGTATTAGAAACTGAAATCTAAGGGGGAGAAAGACATTCTGCATGTGATACTCCAGCTTTTTCAAATATGTTAAATAATCCATCAGCA
Source organism: Ceyx cyanopectus (assembly GCA_013401355.1). Lineage (NCBI taxonomy): Eukaryota > Metazoa > Chordata > Aves > Coraciiformes > Alcedinidae > Ceyx > Ceyx cyanopectus. The sequence goes on along the minus strand of VYZU01022365.1, from coordinate 152,458 downwards.
GGAATCTGTTGCATTTAACATCACTAAATATTTTTTAGCCTTTCCGACTGCACAGAGGTAGACCAGCAAGTTAAATTGTGGATGAGGTTAAAATATCACCAAGAATAGCTTAATGTAAAGATGCTCAGCAAGAAACCACATCTCAAGCAACTTTATTTTTAATAGAGAAATAATGTCATGTAAACTTGCCTGTTTCTCCTGTCTAGTTGAGAGGCACAGCAAGGACACTTAAGTAAATTGTGTAGTACTGTGGCCATGAATACAGTAATTTCTTTACAAATATTACTTGAAGCAGTATTTTGCCTGTGGGAGTAAGTAATGAAAGAATGAAAAAAGTACTTGCATGTCAGAATTTAACTGACTAGCAGAACATACAACTTTGCATCTCTTAATCAAATATCTTGGTGAATCAGCAACTCCAAATTTTTAGTGTTGGTTTGGGGTCATCACATTACTCTCAGTTGGCCAAATTCTCTTTTTTTACTTGCATGAGGAGTTCCACTGCTTAAGAAAATCTTCCTATAGAAATTGCTGTTTGTCTCAATCTAAAATATTGAATGGCTTTAGCTTTTCTAAAGTGAGAAATCAACTTGGAAAACAAACAATGGAAGAATTCATTATTTTTGGTAAAGCCACACATTGTCCTATCTTATTCAGAGCAGAATTTTTCTAACTACTACATTCTCTGAGAGTTTGTTTTTCAAAGTTATGTAATAAAATGAATTGTCAAGTCTATTATGATAGTCTAGACTGCACACAAAGGGGAAACTCAAGGGAAATCATGGAGACTTTGTCATGGAAGTAGATAATATTTCTAATTCATTTAGTTTCAGCTATTTTAAATAAGTATTATGATCTATAACTTTTCAGAAGGGTTTAATTGCTTTCTTGGGGGGTGGTAGGGGGGAATGGATTGGGGAAGAGCTTTACAGGAGGGTCCTGGAGGCATAACCTGTTCAACTCTTCCCAGCCTGACACTAACTCCTCCTCTTCCTCCTGACAACAGGTGGAATAAAGTGCATCTGAGGCCAAGTCTTCAGAATGGGGTGAGAAATTTCTATCCAGAGCTTTTCACTGTGCATTACAGCAGCAATTGTGAGCCAGGGACCACTGCAGATCCAACCTGGGTCTCAAGGGTGGGAAGAATTTGTTCATATCTGCTAGTATTTGGGTCACAAGCTTGTTGAAATGGGAGAATACAACCCATCAAGTCTGAGAATGGAAGCTGGGAAGTGTTACAGTAGCAGGGTCATCCCTGGTGACTTTTGGTAATTAGATAAAATTTACTGATTAATGAGGCCACGTATGCTTTAAGCCAGCACTGAAATCTAACCTGCCAGAAGTGATTAGTTTTAACCTGGATGTGGATCACTGTGACTGTAGAAAACATCTCTTTTTTGCTGGTAGGGAGCTGAGATTGGGAGGGCAATGAAGCAGCTTTCAGCAGCAGTACAGGATTAGAATGACTTGGTGTATATAAAACCATCACTTGAAGAGAAAAAAATGAAGGTGCAAAGAAGACAAATGTATCATCTGGATTTTGAAGCATTTTATCTTGCTCAGACTCTTACTTGGATGTTCTGCTGTACCTGTCCTGGTTAGGTGAGGACACTTCCAGGTCAACAACCATCTGATCAGGTTAGTGATGTTTGTCCTCCCTCCATACTGAGCTGCTTGTGTGTCTAAGATGCAGTGTAACTCCCTTCAAAACCATACAACTCAAGTGCCAAGTTACACAGGTGTACAAATAAAGTCATTTCAGATGCATAGGGAAATTTTCAGTGTAAAAAAACCCACTGAAGTTCACAAATCAAAACTGAAATCTATTAGCAGCCTAAAAGTGGCATAAAAATTTAACTGCACAGGTAAATATTGTTGGTCTCTGGTTAGAATTGATATAAATAGTGGGTGTGGAGTGCTTGGTGGTTGGTTTTTTTTCCATGGTCCACAGGAGGTTACTAGAACTGCAGTAGCACTAAAAAATCTAATAGGAAATAGTTATTGTCTGGAATATAAAATGTATCTTGGATGTGAGAAACTTCATTACTTGATAATGTTAATCCTAATCCAGTAGAAATTAAGGGGACAGTTCTGCACAGGATTTAGTCATTTCCCCCTATTTTTAGCTGTGGTGCAATTGATCTTTTTCTGTCACTTCCACCAGTCTTGTAGGTAGAGTGTAAGTTGGCACTACAAGTGTTTTCTTATTTAAATAGCAGAAAAGAACAGTGAGAGCAAAGGGAAAAGATCTTAATTGTTCCACTAGTGCCTGAGGTTAAGGTTTGCAGCTACTGAGTTTTCCAGTAGCTGGATGAGGCTTGTGATACTGACAGATTGTGGGTCTAGCCCAGTGATCATCAGCAATGTGATGACTGTGTTAGAAATGACACAAATGTGTGGTGATGAGGTCAGGAATCCAGCAAGTCCACTGGAGTCAGGCACAGCAGGGACAAGGCTGAGCACAGACAGCTCAGGGCAGGACTAGGCTCTGCAGCAGGAGCTTGGATGGGTCACAGAATCATAGAATCAGTGGCCAGTGTGGGGATGGAAGCCTTGGCTGAGGCTGTTCTGGGCAATTAAGACCTATTGATGCTTTCTTGGTTTAAATAGACAACTTCTCTAGGTAGCTCTTATTAGAATTGCTTTTTGTACAGGGGGAAGAAATCTTTTTTTCCTCTTGAATTGAGCTTTAGCCACTCTTAATTTGCACTCCAGCAAAGCTTCCTGCTACAGATGAAACAGTGCTAAGTGCTGCTCACCTGAACACATAAACAGCATAATTCTTTTTTTGTATAAGGTTTATCTTTCCTATTAATTGAGGTGAATTGTAGCATTGCAATAGCCACCCACAAGGGGGGGATGGAAGTGTTTCTACCTCTTAGATATATTTTGTAGTTATATTTTTTACTATGATTCAAGGTACTACCAGTTGTAGGACCTGGTAGTTCAAGGCACAGTGTACCCACACACAGGCAAAGACAGACTTGATCCTCCTGAAAGCTTCAGCAAGTCAGAAAAAGTAGGGTAAGTTTTACAACATTCAGACTTCAACTTGCTCATGTTTGCAGAGGAAATATTTTTGACCTGAAACTAGTCAAGATAGTCAAGAGCAGTGTCACAGCAGGTGAGGTGGTAGCCTTGCAAGGCATTTAAAACCAGTTTATTTCAGAGAACCTGACATAACTACAAAGGATCAAGTTATATTCTTGTTTTGGAGTTGTGGGTGTTTGTTTTGTTTTTGTTTTTTTTTCTCTGGAGACTGTACCCAGCATTTATCAAGAATTTAATTTTGTATTTATGCTCATTGTTCTGAGACAATAAATTCTCTGTGGCAAGAGTTGCTAAAATACTTATTATTGCATTTGTTCCCTTCTTTAACTAAAGAAAAATCCTCTAGTTTTAATCACTCTGAATAGTGATCCCTGGTGCAGGGAAGCTAATTTTGATGCCAATAGTATCTTTTGTCCTTTCAGAAAATAAAATTGAGAACCTATAAGTTCTTGGACCTTGCTGCTTCAAACTCCTTGTCTCCTATTTCTGTCTGTTGTGAGAAGAAACTTGTCAAGGCTTCTCAGTCTCATACCTATGTAGGTATAACTGGGGTTTGTTTTATTAATGTATTGTGTAATGTAGTTAATTAAGTTCTCTGGGTTAATGTAGAGGGTTTTTTCCTGATATTTTGGAAGGATAGCAGTTAAATTTCCTTGTACTGGAAGGAAACTTTCCACCAAATGTTAATGTACAGCATTTTTGTGGCCTGGAGGGGGCTGTTTAGCCAGGTTTATAAGGAAATAGCCAATAACAAGGGTATTTTACTGTTCAGCTGGGATAAATCAGTCTGCTTCATCTTGTATCTAAAACACATGTGACTAACCATCATTATTCTTTTTGTCAGCCAGTACTTTGTGATTTCCATTTCAGCAATACTCATTGTGAAAGGGCAATTTCACTTGTTGATCCTCCTCCTATCTCCTGCTGAGGTAGTCTTTTTGGCCTGTTTCAGATCCAGCACTTTCCTTATTTAGAGACCGTGGGATTTGAACTTTGAACAAATCTTTTGCCATCTCTGTTCTTGTGTGGTTAAAAAAAAACAACCCTTAAAATTTCTGGCATATGGAGATTCACCTTCTAAGAGTCTACCCTTGGATTAATAATGGAAAATTGGGAGTTGTTCTTTGAAATTCAGTGTTTTTACATTAATGTGAAGTATGTTGGTGTTTTACTGTGCAATACTGTCAGCAGTGGTGGGGTCCTGGCCCTTGACATTCCAAGCCTGGGTTTATAATCAGTGTAGGCCTCCTAAAGGGCATTACTGTATCTTAAGTGTTTAACTTTGGAAGAAATCCACTGAACCATTTTGCCCCAGAAGCTGGAAGGAGATCAGATGTAGTTGAGCAGTTTAGTCCTAATAATTTCTACTGTTCCACCTAAAGTGTCACTGATACTACCAGAGCTGAAAGACACTTTTCTACCAGCTGCTGCTGGGCCAGGATTTCTCTTGGTAGCTGTGACAAGGTTATCCATGCTTCAGTCCATTTCCATGTTCATAAGGCCATCCTTCATGAGCTGCAAAGACACTTCCTTGCTGCAGTCATCAGAGCCATGTCCAATGCTGCAACTTTTTGATTCCTAAAGTTACCTGATTTGTCTTTTTTTTTTCTGTGCTTTGTGTCACCATCAGGAAATCACCACTGTCAGGATGCTTTCTTAAAAGCAAAACCTCACCACTAGGAAACTATTCTGCTGCTTTAGAGTGGAACACTGACAACTTGATTTGGAAATTAATTTCTCTTGTCTTGGGGGCATCCAGTGACTGTTTCCTGTGAAGTCCTATCAGTGCTGGCACATATCAGACATTAATCCCTGGTTCTTTTTTTCAGAGCTGCCAGCTAAGCTTTTCCTATGATCATGCTCTCATCCATTCAACCCAAAATGAGGTAGAATACTACAAACAACTCTAGCAGCAGGTGTGTACCAGTGCAGTTCTTGTTAGCAGAAATGTATGATCACTGGATGTAATGAGGTGGGTGGGATGAGTTCTACCTGGGTCTTCATCTGCTTGCCATTGTACTGCATTAAAGGAAAAAATCAAGATGCTCTTACTATTAACATTTTAGTTCTTGGTTCAGTGCAGAAAAACATTCTTGCTTGTCTATTCCAGCCATTAGACCCAGCTGCTTCTTTCTTTTTCATAATTATCTGATAAATTGCTTGCTATTAAAATTATTAAACCATCCATCTTCAATTTATTTACATTTTTTCTCATGTTATTAAGCAGTGACTTGACCAATAGATAGAAGCATCATTTTCCCTGTGATTGCATAGCTTTTAATAGTACTTATGCAGTTAATAACAGCTATAAAGCCAAGTGGCTTGTCCTGGGAAGTGATGTGATGTCATAATATTTCTTTGAAGATATAAAATTGTCATTAAATCCAATAATGAGGCAGCTATAGGCTATCTTTGCAACTTAGAAAATGACTCATGTAGCTTGATTCCTCTTTCTGTAATGTTAGAATTGTCAGTCGTACAGGAACATGAGTTCCCCAGCCCTGTGTTCAGTGGAATTCCCTTCCTTTACTGATGAACTTTACTGGTGAACTGATGCAGTTGCAAATATTTAGGCATTTGGGGCATGTAAAACCCAATTAATCTCTTGTACACTGGATAAGTCTGTTTGACTTGCCACCAAAAGGATGTGTGTTTCACAAATGCTATTCTATGTCTGCTTAGGAGATATTAGATTTTTTTTTATTGGGCAAATATTTATAGCTCATTGTCAAATTATTTTTTTTTAAGGTTTCATTATTTGCAGCTTCTTTTCAATCTTTTCCTAGTTCTAAAGTTACCTTTCACCTAGTTGGGAGTTTAAACTGATTTGTATTACTTCTGCCTTTCTAACTTTCTAACTAAGTTCTTATTTGATATTTGAGATTATTACCATTTTTTAAAATATGCNACAGATAATAAATATTAATTAAATATTATTACAAATTATATCAAATTATAATAATTATAAATATTATTAATAATATTTATCATTATAATACAGTGCTGAACAAAAATTCCAAATATTAGAATGAGCTATTGATTCTTTAAAAGCTTACATGTTAGGATTAACTGCTCTGAGGTTAGAGGTATGTAGAATAATACTCCAAAAAGTGATTCTTCTGTGCCTTTGCAATAAGCATCTCATTAATAGTGTGAAATAAATGGTTTGTGCCATCTACTGGCCTAGACAGGATCTGCATTTCAGTTCAGAGGCTGAATTGTGACTTCAACTGAAGTGTATATTGTGGAAAAAAACAAACTCCAAATAAACTAGCACTTTTTTTTTCTTCACTGTATTAAGTGGTAAGTTATGTTAAATATGTGCTAACTGCAAGTGAAAAGTAGTATATTAATCCTTTTTGCACCCCTGCCTTCCCAACTGTGCCCTACAATTTCTTGATAGGGCCTGGAAATGTTTCTCAATCCAAGAAAATATTAGTCAAAAAAACCTTTTCACATTAAAAAATTGTATGCTAACAACTTATCTACCAAGATATTTTCTGTTCTTGCTTTCAGCCCTGTTGTCAGGGGTAGAACTGGCTTACACATGCCATGTGTATGTGCATTTGTGAAGTTCTTTAATACAACATGGATTGATTAATTAATTAAGCCCTTGCTTCATGGGCTGTGCATGTGGAAAATACAGTTTTCCTGCATGTGCCCCCAACATGAGGGGACTGAAGGTGGCTTCTTGTAGAATTAAGAGAAGCCATTTCTGCTCCCCTCAGTAGAAAGCTCTGTATTTAGGCCCCTCATCTGCAAAACCAGTTCAATCCACATGTGCCAGGTAGGTAAGAGATTTGACTGACAACATATTCTCCATGTGCTCAGTGGTCATGACAATAGCCCAGAGCCTGATTCTCCTCACCTTGTAGTAACTGAAACCAGTTTCCCTGCTAACTGGATGAGTCCTGTTATTTGCAGCAGGGACTGTGCAGCAAACACCTCACTTGGGATTTTCATCAGTTCTTTCCCTTTTTGTCTCATCACCTCTTCTCCTCTTTGTCCCCATCCAGCTTTCAAGCTTGTGCAGGGCTGTGGAATGTCCAGCAGCAGGGCCCTGAGGGAGGCAGCACAGCGAGGAGCAGCAGGCTGGGCAGTGGAAAGTTACAACCCTCGGCTGGGCTGCGGGAACTTTCCTGCTCCTTCTGAAACGTGATACCTGCTCCAGAGATGCCCTGTAGGAAAGAACGAGTGCTCGGGGAAGTGGTGGTGAGAACTGTTGGCATTTGAGGAGAGGAGGGGGATGAGGGGTTATCCAGCACACTGCTTTCATCAAGGAATTGATGTCGTGGCTGTTAATAAGGACTTTAAATCTGTGTGTTTGTGTAAACACAAATGTTTTACCAGTACTTGCTCACCAAAAACTGCTGTGATCTTAAGGTAATTCTGCAGAAAATGATAGCAGACATGGCTCAGTATAACAAAAGTGATGTGCACAAATAGGAAATGCTTAAAGAATAGAATTTAGAGTGTTTAGTCCTTTGCTGGATATTATATTGGAGCATGCATAAGCAGTTAGGCAATAAAACTTGCTTGTAGCTGTTCTTGTTTCAGTGCTAAATACAAGTGTAAGATGGTCACTTACCCACAAGAAAGAGCAGTTTGGCAAAACTTCATTTGCTAGACATAATATGGAACTTACCTTTCTACTTCTACAACTGCTTGTAGTAGGAACTTGATCAATGCTGTTTATTTTTACATGACATTCTAGTAACCACTATCAAAAGATTTGGGTGAAGGGTCATGCCAACAGCCCAGCTATTTTGCAGGGTTTTTCTGTAAACAAATCAGGGAATTGTTTGGCCAGCATGAGGTAATAATTTCCCTCATGGATTGTGTGAACATCCTACAGATTCACACAAGTTAATGGAACTAATTTGTGTGTTCAAAATGAGAAGGAAGTGTAGAAAGAAAACCTTGTGAAATCAATAAGCAGCATTTCAAACATTGCTTCAGTGCCTGTATACAATGCTTATAATGTGCTGTTGACATAGAAAGACAACTAAGCAGGCTAATTTTGGCTAAATTAAATGGCTATTTAGCTTTGCAGTAAAGGGAGGGAGAGAACTAGACACCAGTCCAGCTTGGATCTGCACTGTCCATGAGATTTTTAGCCTCAGGCCTTCCTCATGAACTGCTCCATAACACAAGTGTGATCCATGGGGGGCCAAATGTGAGAAGAGCTGACACCTACTGTCTAATGCTGTTTCTGACCCTTTGAAGGGACAGTGACTGCTTTTCATGAGCTCTATTCCCATGGTGGTGAGATGAATAAAAATAATATTCTGAACTGAATCTCTGAACCCATTTCCTTGGAGAAATCTAATCATACTTTTCTTATAAAGATGACATTTGACACTTCATTGTGAAGTCTCAGTACATACAGGGAAGTGTGCTTTGAGAAACCCTCAGGGCAGGAAAATTCCAGGCACAAATGATGTTATTTAACCTTCCTTGCTGTGTGGGGAATCCATTCTGTAACACACCAGGCAGTTACATCATCTGGCAAGATCATTTTGTCACCAACCACATGGCTAAAATAAAAAGAGCAACCAGCAAGACAAAGCAAGAAATGAATGATGGCCAAGTGAGTGATGCTTTTCCAGGTATGAGCAGACTCTGCCAGGGGTGCTGTGTGACCTCTCCACAACTGGTTCAGCACTGGTTTGGCTATAGATTTTACTTAAACTCTGTTCCTGGCCAGTAAGTGGCCAGAGCTGAAAAGAATAGCACACTGGTACTGATTAGGAGTGTTCTGTGACCTACTTGGGCCATCAGTGACAGCTGAAGATGGAAAGAATTGTTCTGAATTTTTCTTCATAGCCAGCTAGTGGTCTGAGAAGAAATCTTGCAGATTATCTCAAAGTAAAAAAAAAGCATTTGGATGAAAGACTTGCAGTTTCTTAAGCTGCAATCCCACCCAAAACCCCCCAGACTTTTCTGTTTTCTTACCTTTTACTGTATCAGGAGCTGGTAACTTTGTGGTTTCATTTGAGTCCAAAAATCAATAACTCCAATTGCTTTTCAACAAGCAAATAATATTTTTCTTGAGTTTGATGGTTAGTGTATTATGCCACTTCTTAGCAAAGACAAAAAGGGCTGAATCAAAATACAATCTCATGGGATTCATGGAAGTTTTTTTGTATTTCTTTGTTATTTGTCAGATCTGAGGAAGTCTAACAGCTACTTCTAGGGTTTCCTTCCCAGCACAGGGCTGCCAGGCTGCAGCTCAGTGTTTTCAGGCAGCAGTGCAGCATCCTTTGAGAAAATGCAAATTAACACTGTAAAGTATTAAATTCAGCCAGTGTGGTGGGTGAGAAGCTGAGGAACAGCAAGCAATGCAGCTGTGGAAGATGCATTCTCCTGTAGGCACAGCCAAGTAAAATTAACTCCAAAGGGGCAAGAGCCCAGGCTGAAACTTGATGCTGATTGTCCATAAATAGCAGAGGGGCTGTCATATGACAGGCTTTAATCAATAAAACATGCCTCTTGTGACTAATGTGCATGTCAGGTGCCCTTACTGGGACAGAGCTGGCACCTTGCTGGTGGTTTTTATTTTTATATTATCCAAATTTTTATTATCAAGGAATAATCGAGTGCTTTTTGTGATGACAAGACAAATACTACTTTAAGAATTTATTTGCAGATCTTGGTACACCCCAATTTCTAGCTGTTAGTAGCTCAAATTGCTAGTAGACCTAATAATAGTTTCTGGAACTTATCATGTAAAGATTATTTTTTTNTATAAATAAAATAATATAAATAATATAAGTAAAATAATATAATATAAGTAAAATAATATAATATAAATCTGTAGGTTCCTCAGGCTCTCTTCACTAGTAGTAATTTTTTGTTTGGCTTGAGCTTTCTTGTGGTAACACATGGCACTTCTGAGATGACTAATGGCACATGATACTACCAGAGTTTTCCCACATCCAGGACTCTTCTTTGCACCACATAAAACAGAGAAAGGAGCAGCTGGATTCAAGTGCTTGATACCAGAGACCACTCTTCAGATGTTTAACTGAAGTGTGAGGATGTTATGACTTGTTTTCAATTTCAGCTCAGTAATTCAGTGTTTTCTTCTCCTGCTCTCAAGGATGAGGTGTAAGTACATAATATGTGAGTACTAGTCTTTAGTCCTACTCTTTTTAGTAAGGCTGACAAAAAAACTGTGTTTAGAGCATGGAGGAGCTCTCATATAATTTAAGCTGCCATGCAGAGATACTCCCTGCATTTATTTAGTATCACTTCAGGTTTNATATATATCATATAAATATATATATGAACCTGTGGTCTTCCACTGAGTTATGTTTAGAACTGATCACTTTATTCACTGTACAGATCATATTTAATTAGTTTAAATACTTGACAGATCTTTCAGGATGTGACATTTTGGGTTTCCCATTGCATAAACAATACAGTTTGCTGATAATGAGAAACTGAATATACAGTATAAATTTGCTGCTACATCACTACAGCATCTTCCATTTATAAACCAACCAGTTAAGCACTTTAAATGATAGTTTCTAGAAATCAACTGGCAGAAGTTTCTTCCCTGTATGTGGGTGTGTCTGACAGGTTGCACATTTGTCATGTTCATATCCATCAAGATGATTAATTACCAGTTAATTCCAGTGTGACCAGAGTTGGTAAGTCTTGGTAAACATTACCAAGTTGTGAGGGGTTTTATTAGCCTATTAGTGTTAAGGGTTGATATTAAAGCTGCAGTTTCTGCTATTTGGTCATGTTACATTGAGTCAACTACAGATAGAGGAAATCAAGGGAGGAGAAATAAAACCTAGCACTTGTCTCATCAAGGAATTAGGGTCCTGACTCCTAGACCTGGGAGAAATTAGGAGCCTAAATGCTCTTGAGTCCAGGCCATGTGCTCTGTGATGCAAATCCAGGTTATTGGTTTGACAGGAGGCAGGTGGATTTTTATGGAGCAGGATGAACATCACTTGGAAATTACACTTCCAACCACTAGCTTGGCCAAATTAGTGCACAGGGGGCTGTTCACTATACTTCTCAAATGCTGTACATAAAAAGTACTCTCAGAAGTCCCTCTAAGCCCTTTGCAAGTAAAGTTTTTCTCTGTCATCATCAGAAAATGCTGTGTAAGAGAAGACTTGCCACCTGCTGGATCTCAAATAATTGTCCTGAACTCAGCACTGGATTTTGTGTTCCTGTTTTAAAAGCCATCTTGCTCAGTAGATGGATGTTCCCTTTGGAAGAGTAAGTGAACAGCAGTGCAGCATTAGGGAAGCTTCATGAGTTTGGCATGCCTTGTATCAGCTGGGAGAGTGAAAGAAGGAAGATAAGAGAACTGAATAAATTAGCATGGAATACTCACTTGAATATCTGGCAATGACAGAGAATTATACCTCTCTTTATAAGTTTATTTTATATAGTAGAAATCACCTGAAGGATGGTTGGAATCTTTTCTGAAGGAATTTCTCTCATACACAGTTAAGCTGGAAGAGTAAAGTAAAATACCCCTGGCTTGCAAGCATTTGAAGTAAGTCTCTACAAAAATAGACAGCAAAGCAGAGATATTGCAACCAGAATTGTGCATACTGATTGCCAGGTTTTGAGTCCATTTATAGAAGCTGGCAGCCTTGCATGAAAAAGAGCCAAGGAGTTGGTTACAGCATTTGAGAAAGCAGAGAAAACAGAGAGGAAAAAGAGCTGCTTTTTGAATATATTATGATTATAGTATGATTAGGCTGAGGCTTGCAAAACTTGGGGCCACCCAACAGTTACTTTGCAATATCTGAATGGCTTGGCATAAAACATGAAAACCATCTGAGAGGCAGGATGACTGGTTTTGGACAATGAAGGGGGCAAAGAAAGAGTTAACCCAGTGGTGGGCCCCCCACTCATCTCTTTTGAGATGGGAGTAGAAATGCAGGGCTTGTCTGTGCTTAAACTTGCCTGATTTAAATAAACTGATTGTGTTCATAGGTGTTAATACCTGAGAGTGTGCACATATGATTTTTTTCCTCCTTGGTATGAGTTTTGTGTGCCCTGTAAACTACAAAGCAGCTTTAATTGGATTGATAAATACTGCTAAATGTATTTGGAGTCCAATTTCTAACAGCCAGCAACCAATCTTTCACATTCATTTCTTTAGTAGACATGTAAATGTTCTGTTTTTGGAAGACTTACTGTGCTGAAAATTCATTCATGACTGTGTAGAGGTTTGTTCTGAAACTGGAAATAGTAGGAAGTCTGACCCTGTCTTGATTTTTGAGTCTTTTCTTGATTTACATTTGGCCTTTGGGAGCCTCTTGTGCTCCAACTGGCTCCCATTGCCTCTTGTCCTGTCACTGGATGACACTGAGCAGAGTCTGGCTCCATCCTCATGTTATCTAGGTGAATGGGATGTTTTGGAAACTATTATTTGCTTTGGCTTGTTATTTAATGGGCATTTCAAGAGGGAACTAGAGAGGAAAGCAGCTAAGAAAGATATGTTTTCTGAAATGAGCTAGCTCAAGTTGCACAGCTGAGCTAGTCTCCCAGCATAATCAAAAATGATCTATTTTCTTGTGATTACAGACAATCTCCAGTTCATGGGAAGTGTCAGCATGCAGTGTGAAATGCACTGGCCACTGCTTTGGAAGGAGAGCTCCCTGTTTTGCTTCCACACGAGGTAACTCTGTACCCAGGCTGTCTCTACATGTAGGACTTGGGGCAGACCTCAGCAGCCTAGGTCATGGAATGCAGGAAACAGCTGCTTTGCCTATAAATAAACCAAGAGCCTCTACTCACTAGAGAGGTTTTTTTAACAGATATACTATAGAAATGAATTGTCATTTGAATTATTGGTGTTTAAAGTGAGGAGTAGGTGGTGCTAATGGGAGTTATATTCTAATGCATGAAAGTCAGGCTGTGATCAGGTTTCAGTCTTACCATGTTGGTATCATGTTATAGTGAAACCTCTTGTGCTGCAAGAGTTAAATATGGCAGCCTTTTTTTTTCTAATCCCCAGAGTGCCAGAGGTTTATATCTTGGGGGGGAGGGAGGGCAATGAGGAAAACAAACAAACAACTTCACTGGATTTAGTCAAAACCATTTCAGGAGCTCTGAATTGCAAGGGCTCAGCTGTGATCCAGCTCTGTAGTGGCCCTGCTGAACCTGAGCAAGCTGGGACAAGAACAGAACCAGCAAAATCACTGAGAGAACAGTAGATCCACCCAGTCTGAGAGCATGCAGACACTCCCCTGCAGTGCAGAGCAGTCTCTGCAGCCCTGGGGTTGCAGTGACTGCTGGTGGAGAGATGGGCAGCAGCCAGATCCTAACCCCAGCCACCTTCCTTGAACACTTCTGGCTCCCTGTTTTAATGGACTGGCTTGAGTTTGGCATCGAGTCTCCTGATTGCCTGAATTGCAGGCAGGGGAGAAGCTTTTAATAGGCTCCCCAGGGAGGTGGTTGGGGCACCATCCCTGGAGCTATTCCAGGTGAGGCTGACCAAGGCTCTGAGCAGCCTGGGCTAGTTGAGGGTGTCCCTGCTCCCTGCAGGGGGGCTGCACTAGATGACCTTTGGAGGTCCCTTCCAGCCCTAAACATTCTCTGATTCTAACCCTGAGCATTTCTGTCCCTTTTCCTGAGCTGGAGCAATTGGAGAGTAAGGAGAGCACAGCTCCTTTCAAAGGAGCCTGTCACCCAGTTTTGGAGGTAAGGTGCCACTGCTTCCCTCAAAGGAACTCTCTACCCATTCAGTCTTTCCCTCCCTGTCTTTCATCTGATCTTCTCCCATCTTCTGATAGGACTGCCAATCCCCCCAAAAAAAGGAAAAATGTTTGAATTATGTTCAATAGGCCTTGGAGCCCCAACCTTTTCTGCTGTGGCCTCTCTGTGCCAGAGCTGTTAATTAAAGTACTTTTCTGATTACAGTTCTTCTGCACTGGCTACAAGGGTTTTTCAACTAGTATAATCCCCATCCAGTAAGGAGAGGGCAAAATGAGCTGAATTTCTCCTACACATTTTGCTGTGGCAGGGAGGAATTGCTGTTCTCTGCAGCTGGCTCCAGCCAGGCTCCTTTCTGGGACAGGTTCCCTGAGCAGCCCCTCTGCTGATGCCACAGCTGTTGCCTTTCTTTTTTCTTAGAGGATATGAAATGTTCTCCCTGCTGGTCCCTGAGCAGAATACATGCATAATCAATCAGCTAAGGGGGTGAAAGGATGCTCTATTGATAAGGGTAATAGGCATCTGCAGGCCTCCAGGGAAACTTGCCAACATGTTTTTCTAGTAACTGCAGGGATTATCTAGAAATCAATAACGAAGGCAGAGACTAGGGGAAGGAAAAATACATCTTCAAGGGAAGCCAAATGCTGTGAGTGCTGTATGAGAGCAATCATGGCAGGATTTAGTGTAATTGTAAAGCAAATCAGATTGAGGAAAATGGTTTTAAAAGGCACCCTTAGCTGGCAATAAGGAGCATATGTTCTTTCTTATCTCTGCAGAAATATCTTGAGCATACTGACTTATGTGAGTAGCTGTCACAGTCTTGATTTTTAGCATCTACTAAAATATTTGTAGTAAAAGAAGAAATTATTCTCAATGAGTATGCTACATAAATCTTTGTGGTTTCAACCTTGTTCCACCTCTACTACAGTGTATCATTTTACTAATCTGCAATGTCTGGGAACACTGGGATGAATTTCCTGAAGTCAGTGGAACTTTGGTGCCAGAAGAGTTTTTGGCTCCTCATCTGTTTCTCTGTGTTCTTCTAGCAGATGGTCTGTAGTAATGATGGAATCTCATCTCATGGCACTTCAAAATGTTCATTTGCTGGGTGTGTTTTAACATTTTATTCCTCCAGGAGAGTGGTAATTGCTGTTAATACTGAAATCTTGTCTGTGATGCTGTTTAATTCAGCACTATCAGCTGCTGAACACAACTCTTTAATTATTTAATTGAGCACTGCCTATAAAACTGATTTTTTCTACAGAAACACTGATTTCTATTTCATATCTAGGAGCTGGATTTTTACTGAGCTTATGTCATTGTAGTCTCTAGGAAAGCCAGCCTTTGGGCTCCCATGTGGTTTAGATTCAACACAGGAAAGAATTCTCTTAACAAGTGACCTGTGTGTGGTTTTGTTTTGTTTTGTTTCTTTCTTTGTTCTTAAATGGTTATGTGATATTGGGTAATAAGCCTAGAATATGTAGGATGTTTGAAGTCAAACTGATGCCCTCCAAGGGGTATCTAGTGCAGCCCCCCTGCAGGGAGCAGGGACACCCTCAACTAGCCCAGGCTGCTCAGAGCCTTGGCCAACCTCCCCTGCAATAGCTCCAGGGATGGGGCCTCAACCACCTCCCTGGGGAGCCTGTGCCACTGAGCCACCACCCTCAAGGGAAAGAACTTCTTCCTGAGATCCAGTCTCAATCTCCTCTGCTCTCATTTAAACCCATTCCCCCTCATCCTTTCACTGCAGGCCCTTGGAAACAGCCCCTCTGCAGCCTTCCTGGAGCCCCTTCAGGCACTGGCAGGTGCTCTAAGGTCTCCCCAGAGCCTTCTCTTCTCCAGGCTGAACAACCCCAGCTCCTTCAGCCTGTCCCCACAGCAGAGCTGTTCCAGCCTCTGAGCATCTCTGTGTCTCCTCTGGCCCTGCTCCATCAGCTCCATGTCTCTCCTGTGCTGAGAGTCCTCACCTTCGAGAGCTCCTCGCCCTGCTCCTCCCCACTCCGCCGCAGCCTCTTCGCGGTCACCCGGCGCGCTCTAGTGGTCCTCCGATGAAGGCTCCTCGTCTTCCTCACCTTTCAACTTCCGACCTCGGTTGGCTCCCTTCACGGCACGCAGCTGAAACCGGTTGGATGCAGCTGCAGCAGCTTAGCAGCTTGTTCCTTATCTCTTATCTCTTAGGTCGTCTTGCTCCCTGCGGTTTTCCCGGGTTATCTCCGTTTCGCAAGAGCAGCCGCGTTGCAGTTTCTTCTGGGGTAGTTGTGTTATTGTTCCTTGTTTAGTTCTCCACAGCAGTGTGGTCTCTACCCACCTTTATTCCCTCCATCCCACTTTCAATTCTCCCTTCAGTCTGCTGTGAAGAGCTTATTTCTTATCCTCTTTGCAGAGCATCTAATCCATCTTTATTATTGCAAAGCCTTTTGTGATCACACTTATCACTGCAAAAACTAGCATCAGCACACCTAATATTTCTTTTCACTATGGCTATTTATTCCCTTTGTTCTGGACACTTTATTCTGTTCTTGTTGAGGATACAAGCTTGAGATGGTTGGGAAGTTTTATTTAAGGAAATTCCAAGTTTTCCACTTCTGACTGTACAAATTATGACATTAGATTCATTTATTTCCTCCTTGATTGTGGAACTTTATGTAATGTGTCCTTCATTTTATCTATTCAAATTTCTTAATTTTACATTTAAGGACTAAATTGCACATAACTCTTCTACACATCTATTCTTTTCCCCCATGGCTGTCAGATATGCTTTTGAGAAGGAAAGAACAAAATAAGAGAACACTGAAAATCCTAAAACACTCTTAATGTCTGGCAGTTAGATGGTATTAATTATACATGTACCTATGAATTTAGAAGCTCAATAGAACTTTTATTTCTCATTGATCCAAAAGAACAGCTTGTTCTGTAAAAGGCATTTTCTAACTATAGACAAGTATCAGTTCCTTTATTGACTGAATTGATTCCTTCCTCTGCTAATGCATCTATTATCCTGCATCTCCTGATGAGGTGACTGACATATAACTTTACATCTTTGATAGAAGGGGTGAAGAAAACTGTTTTTCTTTGTGCACACTGATGCTTTGAAGCAGCCAATTGTTTTTAGCATCCTAAAGGTTCCCTGCTGTCCATTAAATAACACACTGCTCTGTTTTCTACTTCATTCCTTGGGCCAAATATGAGAATAAAGGCAGCCTGTCTTGGATGATCACCAATGATTTTCTGTCTCTCCCCACAGATTTAATTTGTTCTAAAAGCTGATGTGCTTTATTCCTTTGTGGTCACCCACACACTAAAATGTGTGGGTCTCCTCCAGGCTCTCCTTGTTCAGGAAACATTTGCCAGAACTGATAATGTCATTAAGCAGCTGGGAGGAATTCAAGTGCAGGTGAACTCCAGTCTGGAAGTTGCTGTTGCTCCTTAAGGGAGGTGTAACTTCAGTTTTTAAACACTTGTTTTATTTTCAAGGTGTTCAGGGCTTTGAAGATCCTTCTCAAACACAGCAGGAAGATCCAAGGGGGAAGCTCAGCCTTCTGGTGTGATGTGTGCTGTGGCTGCCAACTCCTTCTTCCTTCAGAGTGTCATTAGCATTGCACTTGGATGGATCCAGGAATGGGGAAACATGTGCATGATTTCATCAATAGTAATGCACTTGAGTTCTACAGCTTGACAAGATAATGCACAATAGAGCCAGTTTCTAGAGCTGGTGAGGATTCTAATGTCTGCCTTGTGGAAAACACCCAGCTCCAGCATTTATTTTCAATATTAAAATGAGTCCTGAGGGAGATGTGGGTGAAATCCTGGCCCCTGTTGCAGCCAAAGCACCAATTTCTCTGCCTAGGATGTGGCCTTCAAGCTCATTTTTCTAAATAATCATTCAGACTCCTGAGGCTGAGCAGAGAACATTGAAGGCATTGATCAAAATGAACATGGAGCATCAGTGTTTTTTCACCCTCACCCAGGCAACTAGTTAGCTCTAAGGGAGGACTCAAGAGCCTGTCTGGCACCAGAATCTCAAAACTACTGGGTACTCTCCACTTAACTTTCCTGCCCCTTCAGCTGCCACTGGTAGCAGGAGATGGAAATTCCTTTGGGATGTGGCAACTCTGTCCTGGAGAGAGGAGTTACACTGAAATGAATTTCACACAACTGTCATCCAGGGTGGGTTTTATTTTCCTGTAGTGTTCAATTGGGTGTGTTTCAGGTTAACAGCAGAGTTCACCTGTGTGGCCTAAAATGGAATTAGTTGTGAAAGCAGCTTGGCTGATTCTGTGTTGAACAGCTGGGTTATTTTCTGGAGGAAAACAGGTACCCACATGAGATGTAAACTCAGCCTTCAACTTGCTAGGCCTGAATTAAATCAGCATTAACAGATTATGAGAAGATGGAAAGTTTCCTCCAGAAATAAACTATTAATCTGGTTAAGAAGGGACATGGGAACTTCTCACCAAAGAAATGAACAGGAATTTAAAGGAAGTAATTTATTTGCTTTTTCTACTTATTACAAATGTAATTTGTATGTCTTTTATCCATTATAGAAAATGTGGGATGGCATGAAGTGTGCCCTGAAAAAAGTAAGTTAACAGAAACCCTTCTTGAGAACCACATGCATCTGTACCTGTGGAAGTCTGACAACAGAGAGGATCTGAATCATTCAGTAAGGTTTGTAACAATTAATTATGCTGGCAATTAAAATTTCCTAACAGTGTTAGGTATTTATTGTTACTTTAGTAACCCTCTTAATCACACTAACCTTCTTAATGTTAACCTACCTAACTATTGTTAGTAATCAGCTTACTGACCTACTATTAGTAGCAAGTTTTGAGCTGGCCAACTGTAAATATGATTGGTTTTAGTTCTGGTGACAACTGACTTCTGTTGGATTCTTTGTGAAATTAAATGTGGTGTCATTTATAGCCTTGAGGATCAGAAAATAACTGTATTTGACTCTGAGTAACCATGCTAAACCTCCTCTGCAGCATGGAGAGATGCCCAGAAAGACTGGATGGGGGATTTATTTCTCTGTGTGCACACTCAGCCTCTTAATGCTGTTACTACTTTATACAAAACTAATATTTAAAGCAGCACATCAGCTCATCCAACTTTGACTTTTGTTTCTGTGCAGTTTGCCTTACTCATGTAAGCACTTCTGTTGGTGGGCCCTGAACTTCTGTTTGCTTTACTTTGCAGGGATAATATTCCTTTTTCTGTTGCAATTTCTACTGCTAAACATAACTTCTGATGTTTCAGTGAAGTGAAATTGTAGCTAGAGACCCCAGAAGTATGAAAATAAAGATTTGTGACTACTCCAAAATCTCACCTGGCTCTGCCAGCACACAGAAAAAACTGGATGTGTTAAGACTTTGGTACTTAGCAACACAGCATTCAATTAGCATTAATTGGTGCTTGCCATTCATTCTGGGCACTAATGTTGCAATAGACTGGAATAAAAATTCATATAAAATTTAAATATTTTATTGTTGGAAATGAGTAACTTGATCTTTCTTACTGGGTAAGAATACACCAAATTTCTGTGCTGGAAAGACTTCTTAAACTAAGATTTAATTTCTCAGAATGTTATTAGTAGCAAAAAGCAGAATTTTTCTGTTTCAGTGCCAGCAATGAAACAGGCTGCTGAGCCCTGGGCCCTCCTGCCTGCCTTTCAGTCAGCTTCAGCACTGCTGGGTTTCTCTTCAGAGTCATCACTTTCAAACTCCTCATCCTCATAGCTGCAGTCACCCTCAGTTTCAGGCTCAGACTGACCTTCCTCTTCATGGGACTGCTCAGACTGAGAGCTGGCTCTTGACTGATCATCCTCTTCCTCCTCCTGGCCAAGTGACAGACCTGCCTTTGCTTCCTCCTCATCCTCCTCCTCCTCTCCATGGTGCTGCTCAGAGGAGGGGCTGGACCCAGCCTCCTCTGCATGGTGAGGCTGATGAGCACCAGGGCTGGCTCCTGCCTCTTCCTCATCCTCATCCTCCAGCTCACTGGACTGGCCATCCTGGGTGGAGGTTTGAACACTTGTTTTCTTCTCTCCCTCTTCCTCCTGCTCCTCCCAGGACAGCTTAGAGTGAGGCCTGCTGGCAGCTGCTTCCTCAAAGGATTCCCTCTCTTTCACTCTGTCCTCAAGGACTCTGAAAAGACAAGATGGGATTTGATTTTCAAGCAAGATGCCTTCCAGTAGCTTTTAAACATGTAATCTAGGACAAATCCTGGGAGACTTGGCTGGGGTGGAAATGGGGAAGAAGGGAAGGGGGACACATTAGAGTCTCTTTTGATACTAGAAAGTAACTCAACAGCATTGCTTTTATTTTTTTCTAATTTCTGCTTCATTTTTAAACCATAACATTTAACAGATATTGAAAAGTGTTGTGTTTTGTGTTTTTTTTTCTAAAGCTTATTTTAAAAGTCAGTAAAGGTTATGCAAAATGAAGTGACTTGTTACCAACCTGACAGAATTTTTAGTGAAAGGAACAAGTGAAGAAAACTTTATTTTATATTGAAATACATTCCATAGCATATCCAGTCTTCTCTTTTATGAAACAATATCTCCACTCATCTTTTACCTTTCTCTGGCATCAGGGGAGTCACTAAAATCTTCAGCTCTGGAGCACTGTAGCAATTTAGTTGTTTGTCCTTTCTTTGAAACAAACTCTGGGCATATCCCCAGTGCTCTCAGCCTGTTAGAATAATGCTTTTCTGCAGCTAGTCTGGCATTTTTCTGTAGGAAAACCACAAAAGTTATGTATTATCTACAGTTATTATGTCCTTGTCTTTTGAGACTTTTCTTTCCTTAATTGAATCTTACAAATGGAATGATAATTCACTGCAGGTAAGAATGGCAAAACAATAATTGAGATTTTTTTACATCAGGCTTTCCTTTTCTGTGCTAGTTTAAATACAGTTTGCTCCCTCTGCCCACCGGCTGGTAAACTGCTATATATTCTGTATATAGCTATTCAAGGAGCAGGGACAAGAGGTAGATATGGTAAAAAAAACCTGCTGTAAAAATAGCATTGAGTTGCCTTCTTACAGTGCTATTGAATAAATTACATTTCAGGTGTTTCCTAAAAAAGTTTGACCACAAATGTCTTACTATTTGAAAAGAAGAAATAATAGAGAAGCAAGACAACCTGAGTGACTCTTTCAAAAAGCAATGGCCTTTGTTTTACTCTTTCTTCCATTTCTTGCAGCTCTTGCAAATATTCTTGCATTCTCTGCTTCTCATAGTTCCTGAGGGAAATGGAGAGCAAGAGAAATTGTTACTGATTTATAAGGCAAGAAGTCACTTTCAGGAGAGCCAGCAACAAAGCTCTGTCAACATGTCAATCTAGCAGTGCAGGGATACTCTAAACTCATCATGGGGTTAGATTTGTTGGGTTTTTTTAGTTGCTGTGTCAGTTGAGAGAACACAGGAGTCTCCTGTCAGCTCATCCATAAAACTGTAAGATTGACATAATTAGAACAGGCAACAATTTCCCAGCAGAAATCCTAAATTTGGCCACTTTTTTTGGAACTATTTGCACAGTGTAGTTTATCAAATATGGAATTCTATATATTTAGACTATGCTATTTTTTACATTGTATGCTTAACATACAATGCAGAATGTGAGAGGCTGAGCATTCAGGGGAATGCAAGAAAATACCTGAATGTTTTTAATTTGGACTTAGACATCTGAGCTAGGCTCTGATGTGGGTCAATGGCCTCAGCACGAGCTGTTACCATTTGCTGGAATTTTTTGGTTCTTTGTTTCTGCTTTGTTCTGTTCCTTTTCTGTTGTTCTTCCAGCTTTCTCTTTTCCTCGAGGGAATTCCTGGTGGAAGAATAAACTAAGGCTGAATTCATATGAAATCAAGACTTCAAAGGAGGCTTTGGGAAAGGGGATTCAAAAGAGAAAAGCAGGGTGAAAATGGTTTGGCATGACATGAGCTAGGCACCATTTTGAAGGTTTCAGTTGTACCCTGGAAAACAACAGTCACATGTTGCTTTCCTCTGGATGATCTTGGAAAAATACACTATTTCCTAAGTATTAAATTGCATTTAAATATTTAAATCTTAGAGTATCACTAAGCCCTTACAGAGGTGTATTAACTCATATAGTCACAGCATGGAAGAATAACTATAGGTAGAAATAAAGTCTTTTCAGGGATATATCAAATCTAGAGCATCACTAAAGTGGTCACCTTATAGCTAGCAGCCTTTGCCTTGTGGATTCTGTGCTTCTTGGTGATTTGGGTTCTCCACCTCCTGAGAGGTGTGAATTTGCACTGGAATGCCTCAGCTGGGGTTTACACCTCGGAGAGGCGTACGGCCAGCGAGTCTCTCTCAGCTTCTCTTCATCCTCCTCAATGTCCTTCAGGATCTTGCCCTTGTTGGATGGGATCCGTGTGGTCCGGAGCTGGAAGGGCTGGCAGACTGTCAGATGTTTCCTCTGTTTGTGCTGCAAGAGCCTCTTCTGAAACCTCTGGTGGAGCAGTTCAAAATCTGGAACGCTGGGTTTGATCTTGGGTTTGTGTTCTGCCTCCTTGGGGTCAGTGTGCTTC
The DNA here is from genome assembly GCA_013401355.1 of Ceyx cyanopectus. NCBI lineage: Eukaryota > Metazoa > Chordata > Aves > Coraciiformes > Alcedinidae > Ceyx > Ceyx cyanopectus. Next base: position 130,162 of record VYZU01022365.1, on the reverse strand, counting down.
TGTTTCTTCTTTTGATGGGTGCCTGCTAAAGCCAGTCTGCTGCTGGGCAGAGAGGAATTCTGTAGCAGCTCCTCAGCTCTCATTCTGATCCTGATTTCCCTGTAGAGCTCCTCCTCCTTCCTCTTGTCATCAACAGCCGGGCTGTAAACACCCTTGGGAACTGGTTTGGCTTTGAACAGCTGCTTTTTTTCAGGTACAGAGAGGTCTCTCAACTGCATTTTCCTCATTTCATTCCTCTGCCTCTCTCGTTCAAGGAACTGGAATGGCTTCTGAGAAGCCAAGAGCCTGAGTTTGCTTCTCTCTTTCACAGACCTCCTCCGCTCTTCGTTGCGCTGCAGGATGTCGTGGTAGAGAGGCAGGAACACAGCAGCAGGCACTGGATTGGCTCGGAATTTTTTCTGACACTCTGCTTCTTCCTCCAGTTGCTTCTTCAACAGGTTGTTTTCCATTTCGATCTGAGACTTGGATTTCAGGTTCTGTTCTTTTTTTCTGGCTTCCCTGATGGTCATCTGGAAAGGCTTGGGCACAGTGACTTTCGGTGACCAGGCTTTGCGTTTCTTCTGGGTCATCCTGAAGACTGGAGAGCTTGGTAAGCTGTGTGTGGTGTGGGGGGTGTAGTCCTTCACACAGAACCCATCCCACATCTTGTCAATCTGCTCTTTAGCAAATGCAGATGATCCAGTTTTGCTCCCATTTTCTTCAAATGCTAGTTCTCTGTCTGACCCATCAGATCCACTTGAGCCGAAGGGATCGCTTAACTCCGAGTCTGAAAAGGATCTGTGCAAATTGAGAGGTTGATAGCAGCTCTTCTCCCAAGTTGGCCTTTAAAAAAGGAGGAAAAAAGTGTCTGGAGTCCAGTCCAGTGCTGATGCAAAGCCAGTAACATCCACTTTAAAATGACATTATTAGAAACAAAAAAAACCCCATGCTGGTGGGGAAGAGGACAGGGAAAAGACAAAGGGAAAAGGGAAAAGACAAGACACTGGGCATTCCCACCAGATCCCTGTTTAAGTTCTGACTATGAACATGTCACCACTTCTTAAGGAAAAGGCACCTTGCTTTACTAAACATGTTCCCCAGCCTCTGCTGCACACACTTGTCAATCTCACAGCAAGGTAAATAAGCATTTTGATCATTAAAACCAACTTTTCAGTGCTTTTCTGCTTGTAGGAGAGTAACACTTTCCAACCCCAGAAAAAAACCCAAAGGGTTTGAGAACCTTCAGATAAAAGGTCCTACCAAACTTACCTACAACACACATTAGAAGCAGCATTTTTCTTCTCCAGGGATTGCACTTCTTTTAAGTAGAGTTTATTCCTGTACATACTCTCTAGTTTTGCCATGGTCTCCCACTGGGCATTCTTCAGCTCCTCCAGCTTCAAGTAATACTCTTGATTGGAATCACACAGCTTAGAGAAGTCTATCCACTTGTCACTGTCACCAGCTAGAGAGTGGGTCTGCTCTCTCTTGGTGTTTGCATCCAAATCAAAACCATCCTGGAAGAGATGTTTGTAAAGTTTTCTGACTCTCACAAGAAAGCTGGACAAGGTTCTTTAATATGGCTTTTTCCTAATTAAGTCTAATGATCAATAGAGTAATACCAAATAGATCTGTATATATGGAATAATCTTATTGCATAGTAATTTATATCCTAAGGGTCCTATTGTATGTAAAATTCCTAATTCTCTTCCTGAAATCAATATATTTGTAGCAAGAAATAGCAAAAGGACTTACAAAAGAAAAAAAGGTTAAATATTTTGAAAAAAAAAAGTAATTTCCATCCCTTACCGTGCCATGACAGGGACTTTGTAGAGCTGGCACTTCAGCTGCCTGCAGCTCAAGCATGTTCTTTAAATATTTTTAAGCTTGTAAAAGTTGGAGAAGTTATTAAAACCAGGTTAGTCTGCACTACACAGACTTCCTTTGTTCTTTTTAAGCACCATGGTTTAAAAAAGTACAGTCATAGTTTGAATCTCCCGCAGCCCCTTCCCATCTCCTGCCTTGAGACAGCGCCCGTCCTCGGCTCATCAGCCCGCGGGGCTAATTACCAAGCTCATTAAGAGCTGGGTGCTGCCCTAGGGCCATCTGTCAGCTATTTGTGTGTGTGTCCCGGGGGAAGCCCAGCCCATCACCCCTCCTCAGGCCTCCCTCCCCTGTCTCGTACCTGCGCGGCCGGGGGCGGCGGCTCCCGCTCGTAGAGCGCGGCGGGGGCGCGGGTGCGGGGGTCGAGCGGGGTGCGGAGGCAGGAGGCGGCCAAACGCGCGGCTCGGTGAGCGGCCTCCATCGGACCCGCTGTCCCCGGCCATGGAACCGGCCGAAGCAGCCACCGAGCCTCCCGCCCTCCTCCGCTGCCGCGCTGGGGGCGGCACCACGGGCGGAAGGGGAGGGATCTGCTCGTTGGCGGTGCCTTGGGATCGGCTCAGCCCGGGATGGAGGGATGGAGGGATGGAGGGATGGAGGGATGGAGGGATGGATGGATGGATGGATGGATGGATGGATGGATGGATGGATGGATGGAGCTCTTGGGAGAGGCAACAGCGGCTCTGCCTTTCTCCGAGTGGGAACCAACAGACTCTGCCTTGGTATTTTCCCATAACAAGACCAGTTGTTTTTTTTTACCCTCAAATTATTATCTTCTTATCAACAGCTTGTGCTACAGCGAAGCAATGATAAAGTAGGATAAACAGGATTTATTTCCCTATTTATTGTAGGGAATTCCAAATCCTTTTTATTTAATCAAGCAAATTAAAAGGTCACAGCACGGACAGTTCTTACCAAGACTTAAAGTTTGTGATGATGGGGAAAGAAAGCTTAAGTCAAACTGAATACTCAAATACTGAATGCTAAAAGATATTACTGGATGTGGAATGTAAATCCTGTGGGGTAAGGCACTTGTAATTAGAATTACAAACAGCAAATAAATAATGTATTATTTTATAGTAATAAAGTATTTTTATTATAAAATACTTATGCCTGAAGAACTGACCCCCCCCTTTTTCCAAAGCTGTGTGTAAAGGCTGCCCTGTGGCATACTCTGGAGGAGGTGACTGACAGACTGCAGGAGACTGACCTGAGCAAGGACTAGGTCAGTATCTGCAAGTGCTGGAGCTGCAAAGGTAGTTGCTTCACTGCAGCCAGCCCCAGCTCAGGGAAATAGTGCCATGGGAAAACCCTCAGAGAAGCAGCTCTGCATTCTAACAGACCAGCTTAGATTCAACCATGGTTGTTGTGGAACTTTTGGGAGTGTACAGCACAGAAAACCTCATTTCTAGCAAAACCAAAGAGCAGAGACTGAGGCAGACTAGTGCATGTTTATTGATAAACAGCCATTTCCTTGTTGACAACAGACTTTAAGTTAACACACTAGAAGTACACAAGCCTTTGTGGACTTTAAGACAATTCACACAGGCGCTTTTGGTGAGGAAATAATATTCCAGACCATGGGGAAGGAGCTCCAGGGCACAGTCCCCACCTTCTTTGTCCAGCTTACCGAGTATTCACCTGCAAAGAAGAGAACAGAACACAGTCAGGTGGAAGAAGTCAAAATCATAGAGAGGTAGAGGGTGGGAGGGAGCTCTGGAGATCAAGTCCAAGACCCCTGCCAGAGCAGATCACCCAGGGAAGCCACACAGGGACAGATCCAGGCAGGTTTTGGAAGTGCCTAGAGACTCCACAACCCCTCTGGGAGCTGCTTTCCAGCAAGGCTACCCCTGACCTGTATGGGTAGTCCAGAGGATACTGAACAGTTAAATCTCTGCTTAAGGATCCTATATTTTTAGTCACACTATCTTCTCAATTTAAGGTACAGTATTTATAAGCATTTCATTTTGTTCCAGTTGCAATTATTAGCTGACCAAGGAGTCCAAGCAGAATGCAAAAGAAAAACCAGCAGAACATGATACCAACAGCACTCACCACATCATCTATCTTCAGAATACTGCGCACGGTTTCTGTTGCCAGAGTCAACGCGCTCAGGGACACGAGCAGGGGCTGCACAACCAACTCTTCTAAGATGTTGGAAATGCCACCCTGTGAGAACAAGTAGCATTTACCTTGTGCACGTCAGGCTAGAGGTTTTGTTAGTAGAATCCTGAGGCCAGTCAACCCTATCAGAGGGCTTGTACTCTTCCATCCTCAATGGGAATATTATGGAATGTACCATCTCACTACAAGCATGTTGAGGTGCTGGAGAGAGTTCAGAGAAGGGCAAGGAAGCTGGTGAAGGCTCTGGAGAGTTTCTCCTATGAGGAAAGGCTGAGGGAGCTGGGATGGTTTTGTCTGGAGAAGAGGAGGCTCAGAGGGGACCTTATTGCTCTCTACAACTACCTGAAGGGAGGTTGTAGGGAGGTGGGGGTCGACCTCTTCTCCCAAGTTCAAAATGCCAGGAGGAGGGGCAATGGCTTCAAGTTGCACCAAGGGAAATTGAGGTTGGATCAGGAAAAAGAGAGGGTGGTTAGGCATTGGAATGGGCTGCCCAGGAGGTGGTGGAAGTATTTAAAACCCATGTGGCTGTGGTGCTGGGGGACACGGTTTAGGGACCCTAGCAGTGCAGGGTTAGTTGTTGCACTCAATCTTAAAGGTCTCTTCCAACCAGAAGATTCTATGATTCTGTGATCTCCCCCCCAAGCACTTGACACAGCCCATCAAAACTCACAAGCAAAGAAACACCTGAGGCAGGTTAACCACGTGGACAATTCAGCACAGTTCCAACGGGCGTTGCGCGCACCACCCCCGTTACCTTTCTGACATTAATGCCAGCTGTCTTCTCTCCCTGGGCGTGCCTGTTCCTCAGCTCGGTCACGGTGGAGATGGGGTTGAGGCCGGCGTTCTCGGCCAGGGTGGAGGGAATGACCTCCAGCGCGTCGCCGTAGGCGCGCACGCAGTAGGAGTCCATGCCGCGGAGGCTGCGCGCGTACTCGTTCAGCCGCAGGGCCAGCTCGATCTCCGGTGCCCCCCCGCCCGCGATCAGAGCCCTGAGCACACAAAGGCACCACCAAGCCTTGGTTAATCATTCACATACTTCAGCGTCTCACTATCTGACTCGATCCTCACACCAGGGTCTTACCTCTTCTTAACCAGGCACCGTATGACGCACAGGGCGTCGTGAATGGAGCGCTCTGCTTCCTCCAGAACCAGTTTGTTGGAGCCACGGACCACGATGGTTACTGTTTTGCCAGGGTTGGTGCAGCCCGTAATCTAAAACATAAAACCAACCAAGACTGCAAATGGTTCTGGATGAAGAGATTTGATTGATAGTTGCAATGGTTCTGTCACAACACTGATGTTTGGCTAAGTAAAACCACTGCACTCAGAAATTAGAAGTAGGTACTTAAATATAGTAATTAAGGAGTAAAAAACATTCCAGTTAGTAGCTAATAACTGCCAGATATTAAGCAGCTGTTTAACAGTTTCTCACTCACCTTTATTAGTTTCCCAGAGCCATTCAAATTGACCTCCTCTGCCAGCTCAGCAGACCCCAGCATGTCAGGAGTAAACTGGTCAATGTGAGCAACAGGCTTAGTGCCAATTGTCTGAAAAAATAATGGAAAAATTAATAATCCCAAAGCTGAAGAGTGGGCTGCATAACATTCTTCTGCATGGTATGGTAAAGTGTAGGTAGGACAGTGGCTTTTAGATCTGCCCCAGATCTTTCTAGAAATGCCACCACTCAAGAGAACAGGAATGTTTATTAGGAAATGATCTGCTCTTGCATTAGAGCTTCTGAGGCACTGTCTGGGTACTTAGTTTTGGGGTAGACTTTAAGAAACACCTGCTACTTTAACAGCCATTGATGTAACTGACCTTACCTTACATATAAATTCTATGTCATCTCTTTCAATGTCTTTAACCACCATGATCTTGACTTTGTTCAGAAAATGGAGGGCTAGATCACTAAGAGCATCCCTGAAAACAAGAGGGAAGTAGTCAGTCCACAGCAACAGGTCACACCAGCAGCATGTGAGTTCTTCCCACTGGTACAAAGTGGAATGTCATTAAACTCAAACACAAGACAGCATCAGTGCTTTCTAAAGGCAGTCACTGCTACAGCCAGTCTGACTCTGCCACATGTGACTGTTAGCACTTGGCTTCTCTTTTCCAGGCATTCCAAACAATTCCAATTGTTCTCCCAAACACAGTCCCAAACCAGTAACATACCTCAGAATAGACTTCTGAATCAGCAGCACATTGCATCCAGCCTTCTTAATTTGCTTAACTAGATTTAGAATGTAAGCCCTCTCTTCACGTAGCACTCTATCCATCTGAGCATAATCAGAAACAACTATTTGGTTGTCCATCTATTAAAGAAAATTAAAAAAAAGAAAACTAAGTATGATGAACATCTGCTGAGTTGAAAAGCAAGTGTCAAGACTTTCACATTCCTTAAATTAGGAGCCTGCAATTCAAAGCAAGTAAGTCTGGCAGTAAACTATGTCTTAGAGATTGTGTGAATGATGAGAAATATTGGACTATTCAGCTATTTTTTCTTATACCTACAAGCTTTTAAAGTGTTATGCTTTACCCAGCAGACCTTCACTGTAGGTAGAATGCTTCACATCTAAGCATCTTTTTTTGTTTTGTTTTTTTTTTGTTATCATTACATTTGCATCTCCCAAGTACTGGAACAAAAGGTTTTGCTGTAGTTGTAGGTTAACTCACATCTGTCTTGGGAGCAGACAAGCAGAACTGAATGAGGCCAATTTTGGCTTTTTCCACTCTGGTTACACCAGTATTTGCCACCTTCTGAGTCAGGACTAGTCCTTCAACCAGTTCACAATCATCAATTGTGCCTCTGGAAACAAAAACAATCCATTACTCCAGCACTTGGGGAAGCTGATTTCCCAGAGACAAAATTAATTCAGTTTAAAATCTGTTTCTTACCCCAACTTCTTAACAATTTTAATATCTCTGAGGTCCACACTGTTAGCTGTAGCTGGGTCAATCACCTTCATCACTGCATCCACACTCATGGGGGAAAGTAAACTAGAATACTGACACACAACCTAAGGGAGTTAACAGGGAAATGGAAAAAGAGATTTAACACTGGCAACAGTCATTTCAAAATAATATTGTCATTGTATTTTGTGTATGAATTCTTAGTTTTGAACAAAGCTCTTTTCTCTCCCTGGCATCTCCTTCAAGGCTGCTCCATTTATCAGCAGAGCAGCTATACTGGTGGGAAAACCTATGCTTATGGACTCAGAAGAAACTTTTGCTCAGACTCTCAAAGTAAAACCTTTGAGAGCTTCCAAAACTATTCTGCTCCAAGGGAAACTAGCACACCTCTCCAAGTTTTGATGCTGTTCTAGGAGTTCCTGCCACATGAGAACTGCCTACAAAAAAGCTTGGTGAAGCTTATTTTTCAATTACAGACAGGACCTAAGACCACTACATACTTCAGGCTGAAATTCAGTTTGAGTTTTTCAATTTAACCCAAATCAACCCCATCTTTTTGAAAAGTCAGTCTAAGAGAAGGCAACCAATGCCTGAAAACCAGCTGGATTTGGGATGTGCAGGGTATTTCTTGGGAAGTGAGCAGCAGGCCAGACTGGGAAGTGGTGAAGGCTCAGCTGAGGTGGTGCAAGTGTGAGTTCATACCTTTGAATTCAAGGAAGTAGTTGCACTGTTCAGCAGTGTTTCTCTGTCACTCAGCTCAACTGGCTGTGCCATGCTGGTCAATACCTGGATGCCTTTATCCAGAGCCTTCTGGAATGATTCTGAAATGATGGTGGGGTGAATTCCTGGGGATAACATGAAAAAAAAAAGGTTGTCAGGTTCTGAGATGTGTTTTCTCTCACATCAGAAGAGAACAAAGACATTTTAGTTCTTCAAAAGCAGATGATTTCCATTATTACTGTTAAAGCTGAGGAAAAAAAGGCTGTAATATTCCTAATAATTTATTCTCACAGACAAGTGCAGCACATTTCCCTGCCCATCTGACATCCTAGAAATGTACTTCTGCAAAACTCTTTTCCTTAGCATTCTTGCCTGTCCAGGCAGTACCTGCCAGGAGCCTGACCATTCTTTTATTTCAGATTTTCCAAGACTATTTCCCTCTAAGTTTTGTCCAAAGTTCTCAGTTCTCCAGAGAGTGTGGTATGTCCTTTATCTTTCTGAAGCAGGCATCTTATGGGCAAATGTTAGATAATCATCTTTTCAGTACCTTTTATAGTAGAGGATGCCAGGCTCTGGGCCAGCAGTAGCACCAGGACTGGCAGGGGAAGTAAACACAAGTGAACTACTGGTAGTGGCCACAAAGAGCACAAAGTGGGATGCATTGAGATGAGGCAAATGTATGTAAAGCACTAACAAGCCCAGATCTGAGATTATTTCCATTTATTTTCCAGTGCAAGAAGCCCAAGAGTTACCTGGTGGGACAGCTGAAAAAAGCTCCTGCATGGAAGAACAAAAGACCATCCTGAGCTGGTCCTGGAGCAGGACCTGTGCTAGCCACAGCTTTCCATAATCATGAGTTTTCCTGATTAGACTTTCTCAAGGTCCCTACACTGTAAATGATGGAAGGTGACAAATTTGCCAAGTATAAAATTAAAAAAAAAAAAATAAAAATAGAATCACTAGCCCCAAATTTAATTTATATATTCATTATGCTTCTTACACCATACATTCTTACTGTTTTAATCAAAAGTGGGACACAAATAAAACCTGTATGAGAAGACCTAGGTCAGCTGTCTCACCTCAGCTGGAAATGGCTGTTTTCAGCTTTGTCAGTTGTACATGTGCAAGTGCCCAGAGGACTGAACTACCCCAGCATGTTTTCATATGAAAAATGCACATTTACCTTTCTGAAGGAGTCTGGAACAGGCATCCAGAAGAGCTCCAGCAATGACAACAACAGATGTGGTGCCATCACCAGCTTCAATGTCTTGTGCTTTTGAAAGCTCTACCAGCTAAGTGACAAATGAAAACAAAAGTTTATACATTAATTATTACAACTGATTTACTACTTGATTTAAATTAAAATGAACAGAACAAAATAAAAGGGAAAATCAAGAAAAAGAAGGTATTTATGAACAGAGCACTATTGAAATCAACCTCATTATCAGGACTAACCACACTTCTAATTTAGGTTGGTGCCTTTTGCACCTTGCTATCCCTACCCATACTTGGGCTGAAATACAGGTAGAGTAAAACAAATCAAATGAGGGAACAAGGCTTGGCCTGGATTCTTTTATGTCTTAAAACATATCCAGACAAATAACACTTAAGTAAAACTGGATAAGACAGAATTCTTCAGCACATCTTCCAATGAAATGTTCCTTGAGCACCATGCACCAAATTTCTTGCTCCTACTAATGAGTGATGCTCCCCAAATCCACACAAATTCTGCTATATTGGGGTTTTTTTTCACTGTACAAGCAATGAGAAAAGCCACTCACCATTTTGGCTGCAGGGTGCAGAACCTGCATTTGTTTCAGAATAGTAGCACCATCATTAGTGATTGTCACATCTCCTTTAGCATCCTGAATCTGAGGAGGAGGAGGAAACACAGCTCCAGTCAGGGACCACAGAACTTCCATTTCAGTTGCTACTCAGTGTAAACACTTTTCCTGATGTTACTTCTCATGCTGTGAATTTAGTTCACACTTTCCCCTTAAATAAAATGAAACCTGGAAAAGAATTTCCAGGCAAAAGATGCATCCCATACAAATGTACATTGACTGCACCCCATACAAAAATCCACTGACTTTACAGCATCTCCAGTAAATTTAAGTATAAGTTTTACCATTTTATCCATCCCCTTTGGTCCAAGGCTGGTTCTGATTGCATCAGCAACAGCTGGGAAAAATAATAATAAAAAAGCAGTTGTGAGTTAGTCTAAAGAACTACAAGCATTCATTTTATCTAAATATTATCTTCTGAGAAGAGAGCACCTCTCAGCATCACACAGCTCCCAATTATTCTGTTAGCACTAAATCATCCACAGGAGCAGAATGCCACAGAACACTGCCACTGCACGAGTGGATTCACGGCTCTTTTTTAACAATTAACATCTTGAATGCGGCCATTTTAAAACCAACTAATAATAACACACGAGTTTTACACACCCAGTAATCCCCCCGAGGCTGGTACCAAGTACCACAGCACCCCCAACACGCACCAGCCCCACCCCTGGGGGCTTCCCCTGCGTTAACTAAAGAAATCACAGCAGCCACTGCAGAGCTGAGCCCCAGCCCAGGGCGGTGAACGTTCCGCTGTCAGGCCTCAGACTGAAAAGCATCCCCGCCAGCTTTGTCCGCCCCTCCCCGCAGCGTCCATCCCTCCCGCGGGGTCGGTGCGGGGCCCACTCACAAAGGGAGTGGGGAGGGAGCTCGGGGAGGGACGGTGGAGACGCTGGGGCTGGTCACAGAGCAGGCCGGTGGCCACCTCCCCTCAGCGCAAAGCCAGGCCCGCGGGGGAGAAGGCGGCGGCGGCCTCCCCTCAGCGCAACGGGCCCGCGGAGGCTTCCCCCGCGGCCTCCCTCACCTTTGCCGGCGGCGATGTTGCTGAAGCGGATCTGGGACGGCTTATCTCGGTCCTGATAGGTGCCCTTGGTCCGGCTCCCCGCACCCTTGGCCCCGGTTCTCTCCGGCATGGCTGCCCGAGGCCGATGCACACGGATGGATCCCGGGACAGCAGCCGCGGCGGCGGGAACCTTCCAGAACTCACCGCCGCCACCAGCGGGATGCGCCGGGGTCCTTCCAGTCGGCTCCGGGCGTGACGTCACGCAGAGAGAGAGCTGCCCTTTGCACGCCTGGCGCCCTGATAACCGAGAAGGAAAGCGCCTGACGGCGAGCGGCAAAGACACCTAAAGGCACGCGCTGACGCTTCTGGAACGGTCCACCCGGGGACCTTGGGAAGTTTCCCGCCTAGCGGCGCGCGCCGCGCTGAGGCAGCCTCTGTTCCTCTGCCCAGAGCACAAGGGTCTGAGGGGGGACCCGCCTCTCTGCGGCCCCGGGAGTGAGCTGGGCGGCACACACACAGGGTGTGTGGGCTTCTTTGCCCGTGGAGTGGTCGGTGAGAGGTGCCCGTGGTCACGGGATGCTCTGAAGGTGATTCCTGTGGCGTCTGGGGTTGTGAGAGGTGGTGATCTGAGGGCTGGAACCCCTCTGCTGAGAGAGCTGGGGGTGCTCGGCCTGGAGAAGGGTCCAGAGAGATCTTCTGGTGGCTTTTTAGTACTTCAAGGGGTCTGTAAAGATGGGGACAGGCTTTTGATGCTGTTGTGACAGGATAAGGGGTGGTGACTGGCTTAGACCAGCTAGAAGGAGGGAATTTTTAATGCTGTGGGTAGTGAGAGGCCCCATCTGGCCCTGCTTCCCCAGGCAGGTGCAAGAGGCACTGAGTTGTGAGTGCTTCATGGTTCTTTTAAGTTTTCCTGCACACCTGCAGCATGTTTTGTGAGGTAACCCAGGTAACAGGGATGAAATGGTCCAATAATTCAAATTATTTTTAACTGGTTGGTCGAGAAGGCCAAGAGGAACCTAAACTCCCAAGCAAGAAGGAACCAGTTAAGGCCAAATATCCTATCTCCAGAAGAAAGGTTGAAAGTACACAGTGAGGAAGACTACTGACTTCATCTATGGATCCCAGCCCAGACCCCAAACCACAGCTGCCAAGAGCTACCATGCCTGTGCAGGGGGGTGGAGCTGTGGGTGTGATGATGATACTGATTTCCCCAAACTAATAAATATAATCTCCCCTATTCCCAGAGATGCCATGCATATGTGTTGGTAGATAGTGAATCTGTAACTTCTAAGGGTATCAAGGGTCACCTGCTTGTCCCCTATGTGTGCAGGCTGAGCAGAGCTATCCCCCTTGTACCCAGTGTGTGTGAATAAACAGCCCTGCTTTAGAACCTTTCACTGATTGTCAAGTCTGATTCTGCAAGTAATCTCCATCTCAGGAACACTCCAGGTCATGTTGAATGGGGCTCTGAGCAACGTGCCCTAGTTGCAGATGTCCCTCCTCACTTTTCCTGCTCCTTTAAAGATCCAACTCAAACCATTCTATGATCCTCTTAACTTGCTAAGAGCTCTTGACTGAAACAAGAATGCCCAAGTAATACCTAATTTTTATGGCATATCTCCTGACTGGATTTGAAAAGCCATGATTTATAATTTATTTAGATCACTCGAAGAATCAAAGGAATTAGCAAAAGTGATTTTAATGTCATTTAACAAGGTTTGATGACAGGGTTCACTCTATGATTTGCTCCATGGAAGAAACATACAAAGAATGGGTCACTGTTACTTTGGGGGTTTTCAAGAGGAAAAAGGACCTGCTTTTATGGCAGAAAGCCAGACAGGCTGTGTGCTATTGCCACCAGTGAGCATGTGCTGCTCAGTGTTGTGCTAGGGTTAGGAACAAGGTTTATATTTTTTCAGGATTTAGAAGGAACTGAAGGTGAGATCTGATGCTGTCAGAGCCACCTTACTACACACATCTCTGTGTCTGGCAAATACAGCCCCTCCAGTGTTGGGAACCATTTGGTGCTGGAGTTTATCCCACGGCTGGGTGGAGAGCCTGGATTTTTGTTCAGTGCTTCAGAAGCTGCTGAGCTAAATTTAGCCCTGATGTGGTTAGTGGCCACCTTACTCATCATTTTGGTTTGGCAGGGTTGTTCCTCTGGAGCTTCGGGGCAGAGTTAGGATGAAGCAGTTGGATTTGTGAGATCAGGTTTGCACTGGACAGAAAAGGAGTTGTGTGATTCCCACTGCTGCCTCCTGTGTCCAGTCAGAACTCATTGCAGCTGAGCTCATGGCAGGTTTTGCCACTGGGTGGACACTGACCCAGAGTGCACACTGGGTTATTCTGTTTCTTGCTCTCTGCAATTTATTTGAGCAGATATTTAGAGCTGTCAAGCTGCTGGGTTTTGCTTAAGGCTCTGGCTACTAATCAGGCAGAGGGTCGCAGAGACCCTGAGTATTCTGAGTATTCAGAATTTGGTGCTGTTTGTGGGAGTTTCTGGGCACTTCAGAACTGAAGTTCAGCTTCATGGCAGGGTGAAGGTTGAGGAGACCCAAAGGACCAGTTTTGTTGTCAGGTCACATTTAGAGATAGCCTTGCTTTAGAGCTCAGTTGCCTGATTTGATCATCATTTCTCACTGTTCTGACCTTCCCCAGCATTTCCAGGGAGCAGTGCAAGGATAACACATGATACAGAAAACACATCTGATCCTGGGGTTGCAAGAGCTTTTTCATCTTCGTTTCTTGAAAAAAAATAGATTATTTTTTTTTCTGCTTAGTACTCTGTCATTCAACTATTACTTATAGTGAATTTTGACATTGTTTTTTTCTCCTACTCTGGGTGTATCCAGTAGTCTATGCAGTGTGAAGACTTTTTGTCCCTTTTCTCCCACTCCCTCCATTTGTTTGTATTTTCTGAGGTTTTTTTTTCCTCACTTCTGTTCCTTTAAAAAAAAATAATAAATAAAAAAAAATATAATCTGAGTGCCATGGTAAGCAGTTGAAAAAGCAGTTGACAGGGTGGGTTGGCCAGCTCCAACAGTGAAAATGGAGATGATTTATTCCATGTTTTGTTGGCAGCCCCAGTGCTGAGAGGTGTTAGTGCTGGGGCAGTGAGTGGCACATTGCCACTGTGCCCTGGCTCCACAAAATTCAGCACCAAAGCATCATCTGCATCAGCAGTTCCTTTTGAAGTACATACAGAGTTGTTTAGAAGGTCCTCACTGAATTGCTGTAATATTCCACAGCAATATTCCATGCCAAATGAAACTCAGTGTTATCAGCTAATGTCAACACACTTCACTTACTGAGCTTTATCTGTGCTGAGTCAAAAAAGCAACCAGTTCTTGCTTTTCTGTTTGCTTTTGGTTTTTTATTAAGTGCAATTAATGTGATCTGATGTTTCCAAGGTCTACAGCATTCAAACAAACAAAAAACCCCCCAAAACCAAACCAAAGATGTGGGAGAGCACCTAGTGAACCGATTCCACTCTCTCCCTCTAGATGACAGCACAACACCAGCCTTTGCTGCAACGTGGTGCTTCCTGATTCACTTCAAAATGTCATTTGTTGTCCTGCTTGATTGCTGTTGTAATAAATTGCCCTGCTTCAGAACAAGCTCTGCATGCTTTGGATAAAAAGCACCATGAGTTCAAACATGTTCTTTTATGAATGTCTGTGTCTGCAAACACAAAACACGTTTGCACCCGTGATAAATATTGATAAATATCTCTGTGTTTCCCAGGTGAACTGCAACTTAGATGCTTCTGGCCAAGCAAGATCCTGAACTTCCAGAGGCACCCTCGTTTCTGACACCACCTGAATGTGTTTTTCTGGAGATGGCTGTGGAGAAGGGAGGACATCTGGGCCAGGGCAGAGAGAGTGCAGTGTGAGTTTTCCACCCTTCCACACAGAGGCTGATGGATCCAGTGGTGAGAGCTGAGCTCCCTGCTATGGGCTGCAGTCTCCCAGCTGATCCATTAGGAGCCTGACAATTTGATCAGGGATGAGTCTCAAAAGCAGGCTGTCTTCTGGCCCTGGGCTGGAGCAGGATGAAGCACCTTGTCCTGTGTCTCTGGGCTTTCCCTTGCAGCTGCTCCTGCTGCCCACAACAAGGCTCTCAGTGACTGCTTCTCTACATGGCTGTTGCTGCACCAAATCCAAGATGGTCCTTCTCTGCTGCCTCAAAGCAAGCAAGGCCTTTGCCTCTGATGGTTCTCACCTGTGGAGACCTGCTTTTTCTCTGGATGGAGGACACTTTCCCAGGGTTTTTCTGCTTTCTGGGGGACTCCATGAGACTGATTTTCAGATGCTGAGTTAGAGATGAAGCAGCACACCTCTGCCATGACGCCCAGGGGATGCACCCACATGCACTGTTGGCTGTTTTGGACTTCCTTTGCATGAACTTGTTCCTGGAGAAAGAAGAAAAACAATGACAAGTGAATGGAGAAGATTCTTAGGAATGCAGATAGCAGTTTCTTCTTAGGAAGAAAAGCCAGGAAATAAAATTATTACATGAATTCTTCAGTATAGTACTGAAATGCTTTCTGCATTTTCTCCAAGTGCTCTTCCCTTCTCTGACAAACAGGACAGCAAGCTGATCAGCTAAACAGTAAGTGAATGGATATTTATTTATTTATTATGGGCTGGCTTTTGTTACCTTTCAATACTGTTTCAGAGGTGTGTGGGTATTGCAGTTACACTGCCAAAGGTTTGTGTCTTTGGAGTTGAAAATGTCCAAACTAGTTATTAGTTGTGTTTACAAGAGTGACTGCTCTGGTTTTGAGCTTGGAGAATGGGGCTGATGTTTTTTTTTCCCTGCAGTTATACTTGGATTATGTGGCAGCCAGAAAATGGGCTTCAAGAGAACTTTACATTATTGGTTAAAATATTGCTTGCTTTTTAGGGTTACTTTCCAAATTGGTAGGTAAAATCTGGATTAGATGATGCTATCAGCCAGTTTTTCTGTTCAGTTTTCAGATTTTCAAGTATATGCTGTTTTTAAGAACTAGCAATTGGCTGTGCTTTTAAATAAAAATTGTATTTTATGAAGCCCTGATTCAAATACAGGGAAAAAACATCAACATAGTAAAGTTGGTCATTACTAAAATAAACTCTGCTGAAGCTTGGTGGTGGGGGAAGCTTCTGCACCTGAAGCACTGATACCATAAGTGTTGATAAATACAAATTGTTTTGAATCCTGCTACTAAATCTTTTACTTGTAGAGTGTGATTAGGGAAGAGAGAGGCACAGCCAGTGTCTGGGGGCTCTGTGCTTCAGGACAGTTCATCATCCCAGATGGAACTGGGCTGGTGAGGGTTTCTTTTAAGTTGGAGCAAGTGGGCAACATGGGAATGGAACTTTAATACTGGTTTGGCTCAAGAGACAGGTTGGCATGAGGTTGCACTTCCATGGAGTGTCAGGTTGGAGCATCCCCCTCATTGTTCCCCAGGGTCAAATTGTGTTACTGGTAGATCTTTTGGTGACCTTTGTGGCTTTCTAATTAGGTGGTGTGATTATGAGATGTGATGCTGGGGAGTTGATTATATCCTCTCAAATTCTCATTTTAAATGATGTCCTGTTGCTTTGGACTAACTGATAGTTAAGTTGGAACAATATTTTCAGCTGCAGTATCTTTTTTGTCCTGCTCTAGCACTATTCTTGAAGACTATCTAAGTTGCTATTCACAAATCTCTCACTTTACTTTGTTTCTGGTAGTACCAAAGACCCCAGTCAAGGTCTTGTAGAGTTGTGTGATACAAACACAAGGGAGTGTATGATCTCTGCCCCAGTTTGGAATAATGAGTTAAAGTTACTAACCATATTGTTTGTTCCAGAACAACAAAATATCTGAGTTCATTTCTCAGGCTCAATGTTGCAGACAGTAAAGACAACACAAAGATCTCTGCTGTTTATTAAAGAACTAACTCTGTAGCTTTTATTGCCATGAATGTTGGAAGTATCAAAAAACAATGCAACAGAAGAGACTTTTACATTGTGTAGCACCTTTCACTCTGAGACCTGGGAGGTTTTATCAGTGCAGCAGCAGAAACACGTGGCTACTGGAACATCAACCTGTGAGTTTCTGAGTAGAAAGTATTTCCCCTTACAGAAACAGGTCTTTGGATTTTAATGGCAAGCCCAAAGCTGCTGAAGAACTGGGATTCTCAGCATCTCTTATTTTTGTACCAGCAATTAGCACCCAAAAGACCATGTGAAAAATGCCTGCATAACTGTCTCTTGCTAGTGGATGGGATTTCATTTTTCTTAAGTCTCAGCAACATATGCAACAAATCGTTTCATTACTTGGCCCTTTGCCTCTCTCTGAGGTAAATCAGCCTGATAAAGCTGTAGATGGGACTGAGCAATTAAAACTTATTTAATTAAGTTAAAACTATTTGTGAAGCAAATGCTGATGTGCTTACCACCTCTGCACTGCAAACTCCACACTGCCAGTAAATGGTATTGTGGTAGCACTCAGGAGTCTTGGAATAAAACAATTATCCCTGCCCTAAGGATCCTACATTGTCCTTTTGGTTTTTATTTCTTTTTACTGACCTGAAGTTGGGCTGAGCAGCTGCAGGCACTAGTTATTTGATGGAGTTAGATCTGCATGCAACCCCTTGCCTCTGAGCTTAAGGAGAACTTTTTTTTCATTCCTTCCAAAAATACTGTCTTTCTGGATAATACCTTTAGATGGACATTAGAATACAACACTTAAATAAAAACAGAGTCTATCTTGCTTAGCTAGATGCATCTTGGATCATGGCTCTCTGGGCTGTATCCACAAGACACAGAGGCCAGGCAGCTGACAAGGTAGCCTCTCATGTGAAATGTATGCAAGATTATAAACTTTCTAAGGTTAGTGTTCAGTTTTGCTGCTGCTTAGCACATGAACAAGAGTCCAAAGGCTTTTGCATTTGACTACCTCCATTATTAGAGGGGATTTTTTTGGTTTATTTTTCTCTCCCTTTAGAAACATAAGGGCTATGAAGGTTGATGTTTCTTATTTGTTGAGAATCTTATTTTTTGAGACAGTGAGCTTTGAATAGGTGGAATAACTGCCTAAAGCTAATTAGAGGTTTGTAGTTTTAAGGGATAATCAAATGCTGGGTTCTTGTAAGAGACTAAGTGTGTACCATAATGCTCACTCTGAGGCTTTTTACATGCTTTGCACAGACATACAGACAAAATGATGGTGGAAATGAGGAGGACTCCACTTGCTGCAGACAGAGCAGCAAATACAGACTTGTAGCTGGGTTTTGTTTTAAATCTGGTGCATGAGCTCCCTGGAATCCCCTGGTTTAGTGGCTGGCTCGACCCTGCTTTGTTGGAAGCACTCACACAAATGTGGTAAGTGGTGTATGGTGATAGGTTGTAGAGAGTGTACTGCCTTGCTGTGGAATAAATATTGTCTAGGACAAACTGCCTGCTCTCATTACCTTGGTCAGAAAGCATCAGCTCATAGGTGTGAACAACTGAATTTGGGGCACACCAGTGGATCTGTGCAGAGCTGTCTGTAACTTCAGACACCTCTCTGAGTCTCGGTGGGTCAGGAATCTCATCCTCCCTTGACATGCCAGGACATAGACATTGGGATGCCCTCTGGAGTTCACTGCATGGCTTTTGCAGGTGCCTGCAAGGGTTGTAGTCACAGGTGTTGTATGCCAGTTGCACTGGGGTTTCTGTGGAATGGTCATCATACTCATAGTCATCTATGTAGTGTATCAGTGATCTGGTGGGTACAGGCTCTGGCTGAGCACTGCTCCTTGTGGAGTCCAGCTCTGGTATCCTCGTCTGTGGTGTGTCTTCACCAGTGTGAGTGGCAAAAGAGTGAACAGAATGCTCAGTGGCATTGGGGTTTGCTGTTGCTCTAGTAGAATAACCATTAGTGGGCTGGCTAAATGAGCCTTTCTGGGGAAACGTTGCCTCTGTTGTTCTGAGCTTTCTCTTTAGCTGATCTGTTATGGTTTTACTCGTGGAGCCATAATCTGAGGACTGACTATAGAATTCTTTGACAAAATCCAAGAAGGTGGTTATGGATGTCAAGAAAGGAGGGCTGCTCGTGGATTCAGAAGCTGCCTCCTCCACCTGGGAGGAGCTGTTGGGCTCTGTGAGCATCAGTTCAGTTGGGTTGGCTGCCATGGTGCTCATCATGTTCCTCTGTGTCAGGGAGCTGGTGTAAGTGTCTTTGGTTAGCAGAGCAGAGTCTGCTGTTGTTATTACAGCAGTGGCATTGTAACTGGCAAGGCTGGAAGCATCATGTTCTGCAGAGGGTGTGCTTGAATCAGGCAGTGTAAAGGGTATCCCAGACTGGCATTTGTTGTAGAGCTCCAGTAGTGAAAAAGATGTTGGAAGTCTGCCCCAATCTTCCTGGGATGTGTTACAAAAAGTCTCTGAAGCCCTGCAGAGGGGACAAGTTAGAATAAGCAAGAATACAGGTAAGGCAGCTTGGACTGGGATTGACAACCTGATGTCCCAGACCAGTCTTTATATTAAATATGACATGGAACCTAGACCAAAGTTATCTAAAGGTATCTTAATAATACTCCTGTGCTTGGCAGACAGTTTTCCACACACTGGGAACTTAGCTGAGATTTTATTTTTTAAGGTGTAGGAATATATATTTCCTGAAAGGAAGTATTCTTTGCTACAAGGACTGAATTAACCAAGATTATCGGGGTTCAAGGCAATTTATTGCAAAAGGTCAGATTGAATGCCACATTAATAGGGGAATGAATGCAAAGAGATGTAGTAGTCTCCAAGATTGTTTAGTCAGCTGGAGCTGTGCTGACACAGGATGTGCTTTTAAGAGATTAAGCTCGAGTTCTTTCTTTTCCTCAGACATCACATGTTTTTTGTAAAGAATCCAGCAGCTAAACCCATCCTGAGAAACACTCCAATTTGAACAATATACTTCCGTGCACTCTCATCTATGGGTGACTGATCTTCTTGGTGGCCTTTCAAAAGCCAGACAGATCATCCATATGCTAAGTGCTTCTTTTAACTACAGTTTATTGTCATTATTCTGTAAAACTGTAGGGGAGCATGACAACAATAGGTGACAAATGTGCTATTTGCAAGGGCGACTGTTGACTGCCCGTGCTGATGCAGGCTTTGGAATGCAAGGGCAAGGAGGAAATAATTTGCTAAAGGTCTTGCAAAGTCCCCTCTCCCAGTGCTGGCTCATCAGGACCACCAAGCCAGGTAATCTTTTATCTCCAGCTGATAAGAGAAATTTGAACCTAAACAGAGAGAAAACAAGCTATCCTCTCCCCAGCTAATAGCACTTTGTCCTGTTTTTTCTACGTGTGCCCATCACGTTTGTCCACATTCAAGTATGATTCAGCAGTGCTTTTGTCCCTGAAGGGGATTTTATTTGGCACTTCTACCTCTTGTGGAGGGGAATAACACGCAAGGAATTTTAATAATGTCGATGGTAGTAAATATTTGGTCCACAAATAGCTTACACCTTGAAACTGTGTCTGAAGAGCATTACTTTACCTCCTTGAACTGACTTACTTTTGCAGCACAACTTTCTTGGGCTTGGAGAACATCCAGGAGAGCTGGCAGTCACATAACAGGGGGTTTCCATACAAGCTGATGAGGATGCTACCCGATGAATTGGTCTTCCAAGGATTAAAGGAACTCAGGTTACAGCTACAGGACAACAAATGAAATCATTAGCAAACACTGCCTTCCTAGGAATGTTATGTGCTTAGTATTGCAGAGTCTGTAAGACACAAAGCAATATTCCCAGTTCCCACCACCACCATACCCTTCTCAACTTGAAAGTCCAGGGTAATACCTGCCAGTCTCTCGAGTTTGCATGGTGTAGCTGCTGTGGAGCAAAGCCTAACAAAGGTCTCATAAGGGGATGCAGCTTTAGGGATGGCAACTGGAAGGGAAAGGAACTAGCATTTGGGAGGAGTCTTCTGTGTCAATTTATCTCCTCTCTGCCGTCACACTTTCAGCTACTCTTTTATATATATACACACCATTTCTCTAGCTTCTTTCTCAGCCTGCTAGTAATGGCTTGACTTTCTCTGTGCCAGCCATCCTTCTCATGTTAATTGCCTTTTTCATAGTATAGATTCTCACCTACTAAAGTCAAATT
This sequence comes from Ceyx cyanopectus, assembly GCA_013401355.1. Lineage (NCBI taxonomy): Eukaryota > Metazoa > Chordata > Aves > Coraciiformes > Alcedinidae > Ceyx > Ceyx cyanopectus. The sequence goes on along the minus strand of VYZU01022365.1, from coordinate 109,585 downwards.
AACACAGGAAGACCTTGCTTATCTTTACTGTTCAACTGTCTTAGCTGCAGAAAAAGTGTGATCCTGCAGTCTGAGTACTCAGATGATGATCTCTTTTGTCTGACTCTTAACTTCCACTTCTTTGATTTGGTCATGTATTTTAGCACTTGGAACTGGTATTCCTTCAGGTACTGTAAAGTGCAGTGTAAATTCGGTTAGGAAATCCAGTGGGGGATGGAATCTGTTGGGTTTATTTCCCTTAAACTGGTTCCTAAAGCACAGCCAGTGCTCTAGTGTTTTTCTGTTATGCTTATAATCCAGGCCAAATATTCCAGAAATCTTTAAAGGTGCTCTCCAAATCTTTTCCTTCATGCTGCCTGCTCTGGGTGAAGTTTTCCTACTCTTTATTTTGATAAATCACTTTCAGGCTTTTGTTTCTCTTAGTGTTTAAACACGTGTGACATGCCAAGTAAATCACACTGAGGTGTTACCTCTAGAATAAGACTAAATCACTGCTGAACTAGGAATTAATGTCTCACACTAAAAGTGGGAGGGATGGGAATTTTGGCTGCTAATAATATTAATATTATTATTAATAATAATAATCAGTTCCCAAGCACCATGCCATGCAGCAACAAAGGCACCATTATGTGAAACAAAAAGACAACAACTCACTTCTCAAAGGAGAGGTGGCTCAGGTGAGGAGCACTGCCAAACATCTCTGTCCTCACAAAACTCAGTGTGTGGGAGTCTTGACAGTTCAGCTCTTGGAGCCCAGGCATGGACTTGAAGAAGTCAGTATCGAGGCTTCTTAATCTCAACATCTTTGTCAGGTGAAATGATCTGAGGTTGGGCAAGTCTCTGGTCCACTCTGGTTCAACTGAAGAAGAAAAAAAAAGATTTATACCTGTTGTCTAGATAGAGCATTCCTGTGGATTTCTGCCTAGAAAAAAAAAAAAGGGGGTTTAATTCTAGAGATTTTCCTATAGAAAATAGCCCCGTGGTCTTCTGCAGCTATTCTCTTTGAGAAAGGAATATAACAAAAATCAACACACCTCATGTCATCACATTTTTGTAATAGTACCTACAGGTCATGTTGAGGTAGGGCAGAGGAAAAGAAGGGAAGATAGAAGGTCAATAAAGCTGCTAAGAGATATGGAAGAGTTTTCCTATTAGGTGAGATTAAATGAACAATGGTTCAATTAAATAGTGGATAGGGGAGATTAGAAAGGTCTACAAAGTCCTGACTGATAAGAGAAGGGCAAACAACTCATTTCCCTAGCACAGGAAGATGAGCTGAGAGGCACGAAACTGAAAGAACAGTTTTTATACAAAGTGCATTTCCATCCCATGACTGAATTGTGTAATTTACTAGCACGAGGGATTAGGCAGATTCATGGAGGAAATTCGGTGGCGTTTCTCCTAAATGTGAGTTGTGGTGAAACCTCTAGCCTGAGGAGTCACTAAGGTCCTGGCTCTGCCTCAGCCTGAGAGCAGCTGGGCAAGGCACCTAACATCTATCCACCTCAATTATACTGGCAAGGGAGGCAGATAAAAGCAAAAAAACCTCAACCCATGCTGTAAATTGCTCAGGGCAGGGATTGTCTCAGTGTGTAGAAGTATTTGGCTGGTTGCTGTTGACACAAAAAGCCTCAATGCTGCTTCAATACAATGCTATGGAGCCCAGTGTAACTGTGGCAATAGACTTCAGCAGCATGGCAGGAAAGAAATTAATTTACTCCCTCGTGTTCCAAAGCTAAGCTCAGGGTTGACAGTGGAATTAGGATGGAGGTGGGTGACTAGTGGGACAAATAGTCCTGCTTGGTGGTGTCCTGCCCTTCCTTTGGAAGGCTGCCCTGCAGAGTTTCTACACAGCAGTGATGTGAGCAGCTGGAGAGCACCTGCACACTTGGACCAGCCTGTTGCAGCTCTCAGCATGGGATGGTTTCCCCTCCACCCTGGGGCTCAACTAGGATGGGAGCCATCTACCCAGCAAGGCTTCTGTTCCCACCAAGCCCCATAATTGCAGTGGGAAATGCAGAAACTTACTTTTCTCCAGAAAGGTCCTGCTCAGATCAAGCACACTGATGGTGTTTCCACGCCTGTTTGTGGCCTCACTGGGAGACGTACTGATGGCAAAAGCAGACTCCCTGATCCCTCTGCTCTCATCCTGCCCCAGCAGGGTTGCAGAGAGATTCAGGACCTGTAGCTGAGGGTAACAGGAAAAAGCCAGAGGCTGTATTTCAATCAGTGGATTTCCAGACAGGGACAACCACTTCAGGTTAGGCAGGGCAGAGCTGTGACACGATGGCACAGATGACAGTTTATTAAAGCTTAAGTCCAGGGAGAGGAGACTGCTGAGGGCTTCAGATCCCCACCTGACTGACCAGAGATGGTTGTGCCTCAGCGAGAGGACACGTAGCCGTGGTAGGGTTGCTATGTCTGTGCCATTCAGCTCTTCTAAGAGGTTGTTGCTGAGATCCAAGGTCTCCAGGGCCTCTGGCAAGCAGACAGGGAAGGCTGTCAGGCTGCTGTTGGTCAGCTGCAGAGTGACCCAGGTCCTGTTCTTCCGATCCTCACAAGACATGCTGGTGAGATTAACGTTCTCCCAGGAGTCTTCCTGAGCCAGCTGGAAAAAGGTGGTGATGTCCCTGGAAGCTGCAGGCTCTGCTCTGCTCACTGGGCCCAATGCTGCCATGCTCCCCACCAGCAGAGAGAGGAGAAGCAACTGTGGAAACATCCTCCTCCTAAGTGGCTTGCAATTAACTTGCAAGATCTGTTTGTATTTTTGTTTCAGGGAGGGGAAAACAAAACATCATTAACATTAAGAGCTACATTAATACCCCTCCAGGCAGCTACAAGATGTCTAAACTGAAACATTTGTTAAGTCCTTTCTCATTGCATCCAGACAGTGGAAGGAAGCAATAATTCATGTCTGTTCTGTAATTAAGCTAAATAAACATGAACCTTTGGGGACAGAAATAAGTGATCTTAGCCTAAACATATAGATAGCTTTTCATGCAGAAAGCAACCAAGTTGTAGCATGTGTCTGTTCCCATGCCAGTATCTTCAGCACCAGTCTGGCACCCAGAACAGTGCAGGAGGTGGTCCCCAGCAGCACAGGGGTACAAGGAAGTGCCAATATAAAAATACCTGTTGCTTCTGTACTAGACAAACGGCAGGAGGGCTCCACTTTGAGACTCTTCCTCCTCCTCTGCTACTGGCTAACTGGGAACCCTGGAGCCTGTCTGTGGCAGGACCGGGTGAGTGCTGCAGACACTCTACACATGCCAGCTCAGGGGGAAAGGATGTGCTGAAAATGCAGCTCCTGAACCACGTTTCAAACCGTGGCAAGAAACTAAGAATGTACTCCTGGATCAGGGCCCCAAAAGCCTTTGTATCAAGAAGCATGTTATTCAGAGTTCCCTCTGTGCTCTGTCCCTCCTCATCTCACTCTGGCTTTGTCTCTCTAATTAATGGAAAAAATAAATCCCAAATGACTAGTCCAAGGCTGCACAGGTATCCTCTGTCAGAGGAAGAAATTAACCACAGCCCCAGACTAGTTGTTTTCTTACTGAGCTACGGAGCATCAGAATGATCATTCCTCATCCAAAAATAACGTTTCAGTGCAGGGGGATGACTGAAGCCCCATTTATACGAAATAGCTCAGATTTACTCCAAACTTCCTTGCTGTTCCGTATAGAACATACTATAATTTGGCTGCCTGCGTCCTTTTTTCGGTCATCTGGAACTGGGCAGGAGCTGAGCAGCCTCGGGGCTTCCCAGCCACTGGAGCGGCTGGATTCCCAGCACATGGCAGGGAGTGGATGGGAGGAACTCAACTACTGGATCCGAGTCAGACTGAATCTCAGTCCTTGGCTCTAAACCGCACCCGCCTGCACGTACCTGTCCCGAAGTCCTGCTGCTCCTGCCTCCTCTCTGCGCGGATCCACTCGCCTGGCCTTGGCTTTATCCACTTGGGTGTGACTCAGCCGAGAGCCTGAAATGCCTCTTTTTTTTTCTGTTCCCAGCTTTCCCCGCTGGCGGCTCTGCCCACAAGCGCAGGAGAGGTTTGTTCCAGGCTTGCTCCCCCGCATCCAGCTTTCCCCTGCCTGCAGAAGGGGTGGCTCCAGGCAGCTTTCCCTTGGCCCTAGCAGGAGGTGGGTGGGAGGGCTCTTATTTCCCAGCACTCGGGCAGGGCTGCTCCGTCTCTTTGTCTAAGCAGAGGAGGGGGCAAAGGGAGAAAGATCAGTGTTTGCAGTACCAGCTCTCACGTCCTCACTGCCAGGGGGAAGGGAAAGGAATCACTGTTTCGTTGCTGCCAGGTCAGGATGATGCAAAGCTAAGTCTCTGTCTACTGACACGGGCTTCGGTTGCTTTCTAGCTGCCAATAAAAGGCTTCAATTGTTCGTATTTCTCTCTAAGGCACTTGCACTCAGGAGTAAGTCCTAGAAATGTTCACTTAGGACAAATTTTTTTTTAGGGAGGCACTTGTGGTAAGCCATAAACAAAGCTCTCACCTGCCACTCCTGCAGAGAGGAATTCTCTCAACCGATGGAGAGGGCCTGTGGCATCTCCCGCTGCATGTGATGCTCTTGGGAGGCCTTTCCTGGTCCCACTGCGTGGGTTGTGTTCTCTGTTCTACATCTGCTGTACCGCGTGGCTTGGAAGAATTCCCTTCCTGTTGCTTCTCTCCCAGTTTGCTGGACAAATAAGACTGACAAAGTAAAACATCCCCTATCAAGGGACCTGCCCCGAGCTGCATCTCTCAGCATTCCCACCATTCACATTATAATGAGGCTGGTCAGGGGCTGAGAATAAAGCCAGGAACTGAAAAGGAGTGAATTAATGGACATTGTTCCAAAGTAAAAGCAAAAGGGTCGTTATTCAGTTTCTACTGTAAGACAATTAATGATTAAAGTTTACAGGGAAGAATAATTATCAAGTGCTTTTCGTTTGTCACGACAACAAAACAGTTCCATGACACGAAGGCAACACAGACCTGTATGCTTTGGTGCTAGAGTGCAGATAAAGGTCTTGCTTTCCCCAAAACCTTGAGCTTGCTTGTACCAGCCTTTTATCTGTTGACGGTGTCATTCATTATCTGCATGGAGAGAGCCTTGAAAAACACCAGAACATCCCCAGAACAAGATAGAGTCTTTTAGGAGAACACTCTGGAGTCATTGTGGTTGCCTTGGAGGCTGGGTGAGGTGTACATGTTGTTCCCATGAGGAATGGCAAGACAAATAGCCCCAAATGAGGGGCTAATCCCCACAGATTAACCTGCTGGAGCAGATGGAAGGTCTGCACGTAGAACACTGTGCAGGCTGGACACTTGTGAGGTGCCTTCAGAGGCATCTGCACTCTGCTAGGTTCAAAGGGCAAACTGTAGCAGGTTAAAAAATATCTCAAGAATTTGGTATAATAGGAAGAGAGTCCAGCCCATGCTAGGCCGGTGGAAACTCTGCCTTTGCAGACCTGCTGCCTGCAAAGCTCCTTTTGAGCAGCTGGGAAACAGGGAGGTGCCCTAAGGTTTCCTCAGGCTATCTGTGGTGTGTTAGCTCAGTATTTACAGACAGTGAATTTGCATCTGTTATTGTATTGGCTTTAATCTCTTATTAAACCACTCCATGAGACCTGGACAGCCAAATGCTCTTTACTTTTACTGTGTTCATCCTTACTGACTACATTTTGGACTTGTAGGACTGGAAAAGTGACTCACCAAGTGGGCTGCTCATTTCAGTGAAGGTGGAATCTTTGCCCAGAGGCGTGTGATTTCTGAGTGATAAGGAGAAACTCTTGAAAGGAGGACCCTTGGAAAATAAGCTTTTGTTATTTCCATTTTCCACCTTTGTATCTGCTTTTTTGGATGTGCAGTTTTTGAGGTAGGGTTGTGTTTTCCCAGCTTTTTGGCTACCTGCAAACTCTAACAGGAATATTACTGTTGTGGTACAACATCTCAAAGAGCTGCCCAGCTATGGGAAGGGTTTCCCAGGGCACACAGCAGCCCTTTCTCACCAGCAGCAAGCAGAGATTTCCCCTTTGAGTCACTTTGGCCTATTCTTGTGTTTCTTCGAGTTATTCTTTTTCCTACTTTTCTAAGAGTTTCAGTGGCAACCAGGGGGAATGTTTAGTAAAGACAGGCTTTTTTGTCAGCCTTTTGACATGGATGATGCACGAAGAGCTGAACCCTCCCTGGGGCTGATTTAGTGCTGCACAAAACCCCCTTCTCCCTGCAGGAATGCTGGGAATGAGCCCTGCATTCCTTAGTGACACCCAGATAAGCAGAGCACGGGGAGAGCAGGGAAGGCTGAGGATGGTACCAGGCTGTAAAGTTGAAGAGATGAATGTTTCTCATTGGCCATGATCCAAGTGATGGTTAAGAATGAAAATAACATGAAAAAATCTGGAGAATGGCTTTGAAAACCAGCAGAAAAGTAGTATTTTGCAGGTCAGTCCCCAGAGCAAGCACAAGCAAGACATTTTCCTACAGAGAACAGGGAGAGAATGCAAGAACAGGATTATAGAGCCTGAGGTTTCAGAAAAAAAACCCCACCAATGTGTGTGTGTGTGTTGTTGTCCACTGCAGTAACACCGTGCTGAAGGCAGGGGTGAAATCCCCTGTGGAATTTGTTTTTAAGAACAGAAAGCAGCCATCTGACATAGGTAATGTTTTACCCTGACCTCACTTTGGTGTAATTAGGTACAATGGACAGAAGAGGGTTGCAGCTGAGCTGAGATCCTAGTTTCATCAAGGTTTTTGTTTTCATCTAAACAACATTCCTGTCCAAGACTTTTTCTCTGCATTGCAAAACTTCAGGGGAAACACCCTTGTCCTGCTTTCTCTCTCAAACCTCTCACACATCTGGCACTGTGCAATTCATAATTTGGCCACTACAGGCCACTGAGCCCCTGGCCCTTAACCCTCTGTGTAAATCAGGAGGTAAGAAGAAGCTACAGCCAAGTCTCATCAGATCATGGATGAGTAAGGGAGGGTGTGGTACCCCATGTGCAGTAAGGGGAACAATGTCTGGAACATGCTGTGTGAAGTGGGGTGGGATGAAAGATGACTCAATGCTGTGGCTGGCCCCGAGCTGGGCTGGTGCAGGTGCCAGGCATAGCAGGCTGCTGCAGGTCTCCTCCTGGGAGCTGCCAGACTGCAATTACAGACCTGAGTGAGTGCCCTGGGTTGTGCTTTCCCACTCTGACCTGCTCAGGGGTTGCTTATAGGAAGCAGAGGTATAGTCACATGCAGCACTGGGTCCAAACAGATCCTTACCTGTAATAGAGAAGCTTTGTGAGGTGAGTGGACAGCTGATAAGCTAAAGAAAGATGGAGAGAGGACAGCAGCAGAGCAGGTGGGGCTCACAGCCAGCCAGGATGAGCTAGCAGAGCTTCTCCGTGCAGAGGAACACCAAGTCTTTACCCAGAAAGCTGTGACACACAGAGACTGAGGGAGGGGCAGGAAAGGAAACAGAAATATTTGATGGTTTCTCTGAAATCCCAGTCCTGAGAACTTGGGCTGCAAGTAGGCGTGTTTGCTTAACAGTAAACTGCATGGCACACTGCTAATGAGAGCTGTATTCAGAGCTCCCCCATCTCTGCATTCAGGTCTTCAGATCATTCAGACAACAGGTGGCAACTACAGGGCTTCCCTGGGAGCTCTGCAGTGAGCTCTGCTCTGAGACTGACAAGCACAGGGCTGTCCTTGCCAAAGAGGGGCTGTAGTGCAGGCATGGTCACCATCCTGACTGCAAAGCCCTGGTGGAGCCAAGTCTGGAAGAGGAATGTCTGTGGAAGAAGGCCCACACTCTGAAGCCTTTCTAAACAAGCAAATTATTTTATACAGTACCTAAAGCATGGGTTTTTTTCAACCTAGAAATTAACAAAGTTCCTCCAAAGATCATACTTTTGAATATATTTTTTCTGATATGAATGCTTTGGTTTAGATGTCTGGTAGCTCCTCTGGCTTTAAGGGAACTACTTCAGTGGATGAAGGTAGACACGGGCTGTACATTTTTGAACAGTGTGTAATCACTCTGTGGGTTGTGATAGCTCAGTCTGCAAGACTTCAGAACACTAATGGAATGTTTCTTTTCCTAGTGCACGTGTTGGACAAGTCATGTAGCTGTAAAATATAGATTTGTTCAGTTTTAGTTGTGTTAAATGCTGGGCTTAATGTCTGTTTTAACTGAGGGTTGCACGGCTCTAACAGAGGAGAAAATTTGCTGTACAATATCCTCAAGATACTTGTTCTGGAAGCTTAAACAGATTGTTGCAATTAAAAATACTAGACTCAAAAATGTCCAGTGGCTAGACACAGTTTATTAAAAAACTTCTAGCTGTACAACAGGAAAGGATTATTCAATTATCCTAATGTTTGATGATGGAGTTGCCACAATACATCCAATGCCCTTATTTAACAAAAACTGTAAACAGTCATGTCATATTACAAATTAATTGTCATGTACAAGATTTGTTAGTGAGGAATTAACAATCAGAGAGATCTCTGTCTCTCGTTGTCTTTGTGGGGAGAAGTGGTCAGAGGAAACAGAATTTACTTCACCTCATTCCTGACCTCCAGTTAATTTATGGAACAGATCTTCATCCAGTGTTTCATTCTGGTCTTTGGAGCGGGTGGACAAGAAGATGTATCCCCCAATATATTCATGGATGATTTTGCAGTCTGCACTCAGGCATGTGAAAGCTATGGATACATTCTGATCAAACTCGATTGCCACCTAAACAAAATACACATGGCAACATCAGCAACAGAGATAAGCTGCATCTGGGCAAAAAGAGCAAGTGTGAAAGCACAGCTAGACTACAAATACTGTGATAAAGCAGTACCTGTCTCTGCTAACCAAGATTTCTGTGTTTACTGGAAGTTGAGGGTGTTTGGATGCTTGTTTCTGAATTTTCTGCTATGGCAGGGCCCTCTTGTGGTCAAAATCTTTTTGCTTGTTCAGGCCGTAAAGAAAAACATGAAAGATTTTAAGTAGATTTTTTACTTCTAATAGTGTATTAGGTGAACACTGAGAAAAGCAGGAGTGGCATTCCTGACTCCTTGTACACTTCACCAATAATGTTTAATACTGTTCATTGTCATGTGCTGATCTTAAATCTGCTTTTGGGGGCCAGGTTTTGATTTCTAACCGCTTTCAGTTCTAAAATCCAGCAAAGAGCTTAGTCACTAATTGTAGATTCTGTCTCTTGGGGCAGTGATTTAAAGCAAACACAGCAGCTTTACCCCAAATCACAGGCTCTGGCACAGGCAGCACTGCAGGAGAGCAGCAGAGGTTGTATCTGATCCCTCCTTGCTTCCACAGATGGGTGTGGAAAACCGTATAAGCACAAATATTTTCCAGGCTGCTTGAATTTACATCAGGTCTGACTAATTCCAACTCAGAAATGTACAGTTTACAGAGCTGGCTTCAAGCTTTCAAACCCAAACCCTTTAGTGAGGTGCTGGGCAACATCCAGCCCCACTGAGCAGCTTTCATCTGGCTCCAGAGCACCCCAATATCAACCACCCAGGACCATCTACTGACAGAGAGGACTTTGCACCCCAGCCTTGCAATTTCAGTTTGGGATCTCAGAGACCAAACTTGAGTTCCTATATCCTCAGTCTGTAACAGAGGCTGAATTATCAACACTTGGGGGATGACTCATGAGCTAGACTATACAGAGAGTTAAAATGTGATTTTTACCATGACAGAGCAGTAAACACAATGGGTTGGAACTTCCCCATGAGTCTTGGTATTTCACCCCACCAAAACCAAGGGCAACTTATGAAGAACGAGTTTGGTAAGAACCTATTAAACTGGAGATTTTTGAGTTCCTGACTACAGACTCCATTAAGAAAATAAATAGATTAGTACCATGTCACGACACATTGAAAATCTTGAGATTTTAACCATGAGATTTAACAAGATTTTCCCAAAGCATCCTCCAGTGTCTGAATGCAGAGAGCCCCTCCAGTTTTACCTGGCGTATTTCCCAGTTCACATTCCACTGCTTCATGTTGGAGAACCTCCACGTTGTGATAGGATCTCCTGTGGCTATATCTATTCTTATCAGCCTGTTGTAGGACACCCCCAGCACATCATCCTTTTTGCTTCCTTTAAACCTGGAAAAAAAAACCAACCACAAAACCTTTGAGCAGCTCTGGTTTGCAATGATTTATCTTGAGAGAAGCATCACCTGCCCTCCTCTCAAAAGGGCAAAAAATGTAGGAGAAGTTACAAGAGCCTGGGATTGAGGAGGGCCTGGCCCCTTCTTTAGAACAGTGTTTGTTATAAAGCAAAAGGTAGGCTGCTGAGCTGTGGGATAAGATGGAAAATAGAAAGGTAGAGCTGGCTGAAATCTTTCCAGTTGATTGTTTTCTGCTACAACACACTGTTCTGCTAAAATGCATGACTTTGATTATATTTTTACTGGAAAAATATAAACATTTTCCTTGATTCATTTCAGCAATGTTGAAACATGGTCTTCTAGTTATAGTCACCTAAATGATACATAATATATATTATTGTATTATACATAAGCACATAAAAATAGATTTAATATTTCATATATCACAATTAACAGTGTGACCTGGACTACAATTTGAGCCTTAAATAACACCCCCTCTGAAATACTGCCCATCACTTTGGAGCAGTTCACCGTAAGGTATTTTGCTTACACTACAAAGTGCAGTTGAGGTGCTGGGTTTGGTTGGTCTGTTTAACAGAATTAGTGGTGACAGATGGAGCAAAAGCATCTCTATCTATGTTAGTAAATTAAAGAGTGACAAGGAACATTGCAGGTCACTGAACTCAGCTTCTGTTCTAGTACTGGAAGAGTCCCAGGCAGAATTCTGGCTGCAGTGCTCTCTCCAGTGACTCCCAGTTACAACTCAGGAGCTGGAACATCCAAGGATCAACATGATCTGGTAGTTCACAGGAGGCTACTGGCTTTTGGGAGCTCAGAGGGTTTAGCAGTACAGATGTGGGCTGTCCTATGCCAGCTGGCCTCTTTGCCAAAGAATGGTTCCCAGCTGGTTCCATTTATATTGCAGATGACTCCTCACTAGCCCTGGAAGAGGTGTGAAGCACAAAGGACAGTGCCTCCAACTATGGTCCTGTCACTACTTTCCAGTTTTGCTGGTGTTTTGTCAAAAGACTGCAGGTTAGAGCCCTGCCATGTTCAGGGTAAGTGTCCAGGGACACTGCTGTGAGCATAACAGGACCTTGGTCAGGCTGAATGCACTGAAAAAAAGGGATTCTGTTTGCTGTTTTCTTAATTAAATGCTAAAGAAATTATGCTCAGCAAAACACATTTTATCATAAAATCCGATCAAAAATTATCATAAAATATAATCCAAAAAATCTGGTAATAAAATGCTCTCTGAAGGCAGAGAGCATGGAGAGTCTCACTGCAGGAATGGAGCTACTGAGTGCTACTGCTATAGAAAAACCCAGCAGTATGGAAATTACTAGAATTAATCTGTAGGGGAAAAAAACAGAGAATATTTCCTAACAGGGGGGTTGAAGAACTTCTTGAAAATGACTAATGATGAGCACACTGTGGCAGCTTGACAGGGCTGTGGCACTGTGATTACCTTACAATGTAGTAGGACAGGCCAAACTCAGGCAGGGACTGCCAAGCTTGAATGAAACGCAGCTTGGCCTCCACCAGGCTCATCTGGGACACGTTTTGGTGGGCTTCCAGAATGCGAGCAACCAGCTGGGAAACAGCAAGAGAGAAAGCTTTTGGTTGACTGGAGAACAAGAATCCCCTTTGCTGTCCTTAAATCAAGCATCAGCAGCTCTGGTGCCATGTGCAGACACTTAATCGTCACCTTTTCATGCACTGTGGGGATGGATCCCGAGCTATGGGTCAGCATACCTGCTTGGCCTTGTATTTTTTGGTATAACGTAGTGAGACAAAGCATTCTGGTTTCATATCTGTGCTTTCTGGGTCAGAGACAGCCTGGGGAGATATGGTCCAGTTCTTCATCTGCAGAAAGGAAAGGATCTTCTGGACCTCAGGGTTGTAAGAGCTGTCAGCCATTGTCTTGCCTTTTGAGGCTAAAACACAAGCAGCCATCCAGCGAGCATATTGATCCTCCTGCAACAAAGAAAGGTTGGGTATTTTTTATTTTCTTGGAAATGTAATTGCACGACTGTTTTGCACCTCAGGAACATTTTTATACAACGTGGATTGATGCATTTCAATACAAATGAAATGAAACTGAAAACTGATGTAAGATCCTTAACACACCACCTTCATCTGAATGGGGAGGGTTCTAATAAACAAAAAGCAGAGCAAAACTCAAGCCTCAGTCCTCTGAAAGCATTCAAACAAAATATTGTAATTTTTTTTTGATTTTTTTTCTTTCTAGCAGCTTTACTTGAAAACTGATGAGAAACAGAGAATTATTGTCCAATTGTCCACTCAACCATTAAGTAAATGTTAGACCACCTCATAATTCTTGAATTTTACTAAATATGTAGCTAATAAACACTCTGCAGCATCCTTATCTTTCTATACAAATTTAGGACAGGGCGATGGGGCTTCTAGACAATCTACCAATTAATTTGGAATACAACTTATCCCGTGTCTTATTACTCACATCATCACATCTTAAATATACTTCATTCATGCCATCAGCAATGGGAATTAGTAATTTTATTCCAAACTTCTTTGCTGCAACATTTACATCTGGTACAACTTCACATCCTAGATGATAGAGAATCAGAAATAAATTAAATTAATTAACTTAAATCAATCACTGACTTTAAGAGATGATTAATACTAAAGAACTGTACTTCATGGTTGGTTTTCTTTGAGATGCAAAGCTGTTTGGAGCTATGGGAATCCCCAGGCATGAAACAAGCAAGGCCCAGGGGTGCTCTTGGAGCTGGCAGGACATGGTGTTTACAAGCCAGGTCCAGACAATCTTGGATTAGGCTAAAATAGTGAATCTTTTTTTGTTCAGGCCCCTTCTGAGGGTGCAGCTTCCAGTTGAGGAGTCTCAATAACAGGAGTGCCAAGGATAAATGCTACTGGGCTTGCCTTGTGCAGCTTGCAGGGGTTTCTTCAGATATTCATTTCACAAATGCAATAGAAAAATAGGAAAAGAAAATTCCTACCTTTTAGGTTCAATTTCTCAATAGGTTCTCCCTGTGCAGATTCCTTGTTTTTAAAATAAGATACTGAAGTGTCTTTAAAGACAAACCAATATGACTTGATAGCTTTGAGTGACAGCTTCCTGGGTCTAGAAAATAAAAATCACAGTTGGTTACATTGAAATGTCCAAATTGCCAAGTCACTCACAAATATTACTGTAGATCATACTTGTGACAGTGGAGGGGGTAGAAAATGCCTGGAACCAAGACAGCCCCAAAGTACCCCATGTACAGATGTGGGCTGTACCCCAGGTTCTAGACGAATCCCATCTAGGAGTTCTCTTTTTTTTTTTTCTTCCTCTTCCATATTGTTTCTCCTTTTTTTTATTATTCTTCCATTTCTAATCAAAGCCATTCCCTTCTAACAGACTAATTCTGTGTTTTACATGCACTCAGTAACACTAATTTAAGGAAAAAATGATAGTTTAAACCATCTTCTCCCACTAGGGCAGTGTTACTCCAGCTCCTTACACATGTAGATAGAATCTTCATGTTATTTATTTTACTTCATTTCAATGATTTCAATATTTACTTCAATTTCAATAACTCACCTAACTAGCCTGAGATTATCAGCAAGTTTCGGGATGTCTGTAATGTCCTCCTATCAGGAATAATCAGGAATAATTTTAGTACAATGCACGTTGTAATCATCAGTGAACTGTTAAAACATCAGGAACCAGGCAGGCTCATCTGAGTCAATGCATTTAGTGAAAGCAACTCTGGAATCCATAAGGACATACCAAAATATTATTTGCATTTCCACCTTCCAGTGTCACTTCCAGATGAGAAAGTGCAGCTTCTACTTCATCCACTTCTGATTCACAGGTTGAATCTTGTGTCTCTGATGATAATGATAACTTGCTTACATGATACTAAAATAAAACACCAATATTAAAGTCAGTATAGCAATGAGCAGCATGTGAAAATAGGTTATTTGGTCTTCTGAGTCATGGACAACACATGAAGTTCTGCAGCACAGAACCATGCTTGTTTGTTTTTCATGAGGAAAGATGTCCACTGTGACCTCCAGTTCAATTACTGATACCAGTCTCCTATTTTAATTGCCAGTGTTTGTGTTCCTTCACTGTATAATCACCCCTGTCAGCTCTAAGTGCTATTTGTAGTGGGTGGAAACTTAGCAGCAAGGTTCCACAGTGGCAGGCTGACAGATTTTTGTCAGTTCCATTTACATTTAAAATGAATTATTAATAAATTATTATTAATAAACATTGATGTATTATTACCAGTCAGGGACTATGCCACTAAGCCACATGTTAAATAATTATGTACTCCATAGCATCCACATCTTCCTACTGCTTTTCCTCAGTGTGTTGTGTACAGTTTGCTTTATAATCACAATTGCACTGTATATGTGTAATATGGTGTGTGCTGCTACTGAATTCACATGATGGATGCTGCTTCTGTTTCTCACTCAAACAGCAAACCCCCAGTCCAAGCAGAGCTACTGGTCTTGTCCTAGCTTGTGTCTGCCTCCTGAGGGAACAGGTTTTGCAGGGGACTCAAGCACGAGCCTGTAGAGCGGCGAAGATCAGCATTTCCTCCTCCGTGCAGTCGATCTCTTCTGACAGGATGGCCCAGCGGGCTTGCTCGTATATTTGGTTGATCCTCACTGCATCATACTGGAGCAAAAAGGAACAATCTTGGTCAAGATGCAGACTGACTATCAGCTGCAGCTGATCTAACACTAGGCTGAAGCTGTAAGAGTTGTTTCCTTCCTCCCCCAGCCCCTGCCCTCCTCTGCGTTCCCACCCTGCTCTGGTAGCAGCTTGTGTGGCTGTGTGCAGGGCCACAGTGGCTTGCTGATGTGACAGAAAAGTAATCAGAAGTCTTTGGCTGAAGTCAAAGGGATGATTAAGACATCCCCTTTTGTGGTGGCAGGCCTTGGACTGGCTTAACTGAAACCACACGATGGGAGTGAAAAGAATGTGACTTGGCTGATAGGAACGTGACCCTGAACAGCTTGCTGCTGCCAGGAGACAGGAACTCTCATTCCTCAACTTCCCCTCTTCTGCTCTTGGCTCTTTCAGTTCTGGCTGCCTTTGCACTTCCTTGACATCTGTCAGACCTGCTGCAAACTAGTTTCATTCGCTGCTATTTAGATAATGATTATTTATTATCTACTTGGTAATAAGATGAAGTGACTCACAGAAATATTCAAGCCCCAGAGCTAGTGAAAGGTAGGTGATGGGAGGGTGAACCTCAGAGCATGACCTTTCCCAGCAGTGGGGAGCTACTAAGTTGCCTTAGGCTGGTTTGGGTTGTTTCATCCTATGGCTCCATGGCTGGCTGGGGCAAAGAAGGAAAATGTCTGGGCTGCTGAAGTCCAGACACTAACTTGAGTTTTAGTGGGGATGGCATTTCACCCAAAAAACATGCCACCTGAACTAGAAAGTGCCCTTCTGTTTACCTGAGATGCCTGAAATGAAAGAACTTCACAGAATTTATAGAAAACATCATGAAGACCATATCTAAAATTCATATTTAGAACTTCTAATGGTTAATGATCCTGCTTTAATGTCACCAAATATATCACAAAGCCATACTAGCTCAACACACCCACTGTGACTGACCTGTGGAAGTAAGGGCACATGAAAGGCAATTTGAGAAAACATCTAAGTGATTTTTGAAGACTGAGCCTTGTTTTGAAATGGGACTGAAACACTTTTGCTGAACTTTCCAAAGGTATTTCATCACCCAGTCACACTGAAATAAATTTAAGTCTTTGGGTATTTCTAAGGGCTTTAGCCCTGAAAAGCTAAATATTCAGTGAAAGGCAGTGGAACATAAATGTCATTTTTGAGTTAATTCTCAAAAATAGAGCTTATACCTTCACATCTTGTATTAGACTGTTGGTTTAGTTTCCCCTTAATTTTTCTTGTTAAAAGAGAGGCAGAAAGTAAACCAGCCCCTCTGGAAATCTGGATACTATTTCTGGTGCTCTTCAGATCTTATCTTTATACTTAAGATCTTATTTCAGATGAGGAATGGTGATTCAGTGTCCAGAGGGGGAAACTGCAGCCATAGCTAAGGGGAAGAAGTTGAATTTAATGTAAAAACATGTAACAAATCCTAGCTAAAATTCTGTAGCCTTGTGCTCCTTGACATGAAAGCAAGCAAACAATAAATAGTAATAAAAGCAAAACTCTTACTTTTGGATTCAAATCAAAGAAAGTGTAGTATTTAAAGCGTAGAAGAAGTTGCTCATCCTCCAGGATGCCTTGTTCCATGAGGGATCGAGATGAATCCAGCCAGCTGTGGAAGAGAACAACCCTCAGATTCACCTGTACAGGAAAAACTGTCACACCTGCAGAGCTCCAGTGTCATTGTGAAAACAAAGTTGAAACTATCAGCTAAATTCCTGCAAGGCTGGGGAAAAGTCACATAACTCCAGAAGGTAAAATGAATTTTTCAGTTTTCATTGTACAAACACAGTATCTAAAGTCTTCATGTGTTTTTCTCCAGCACTATTCAAAGCATCAAGGGTAGATGGCAGAAACTGAGCAGTGACTAGTTGTGGAGTAACCTATAGAAATAAGATTATTTCCTCTAGATCTCCAGAAATGGGATGCTGATTTAAGCCAGGGAAGAAACATGTCTGTAATAACTAGAAATGCTACCCTTGCTAAGCCAGCTACCAACTATCTGAGAGAGAGGCATTTTACCCTGCATTGACTTTGGCTTTGTCAGCTAAAGTCCGAGGCTGGTGCATCTCTGCTAGTGTTTCTGGAGAGCAGTTGGGATGGCTGAAGGCAAGGATGCTGCAGTTCTGCTCAGTCAAGGGGCTGTCACTGAACCAGGTGATTGTGGAAGAAGCTGGTGACCCAGTGCTGGGATCATAAATGGGTGTCATGGTTTTACTGTACAAACCTGGACTTCCTGCAAGATAAAAGAGAGATGTATTATTGCAGGGAAAAATGCCCTCAGATTTGGGTAGTCTACTTGCCATCATAGAAGACTAACCCTCTTCTTTCAAGACTGTGTCCTATCTCTGCTGCCTTGTGACAGGTGATGTGACCTCAGGGATAGAAGTGTCCTTTCTTGTTCTGAGACATCTCTCAGTTGCATAGGAGATAGGAAACATATTTTCAAGCTTTTATTTCTCATTTTCCTTGTAGGTTGCCAGACTTGTTGTATATCTTAAGAGTGGCCTCACATTGTCAAAGAGCAGCAGCACAGTGGCCACAGCTGACCACCCATTCCCTAGTATGGTCTTTCTCACAGCAAAAGAAAGGAAAACATTTAAAAAGACAACAGAAAATATATGAATATATTGGAGATACCAGTAACTTCTTGACGCCACTAATTTCAGGTCAACTGTCTGACTGTCATCCTACATTAAACTGTTCCCCCTGCTTTGAGTTGCATAACAAAGAATTCCTCTTTTTGCTTTCCAGTCAGAAGAATGAAATCATACTGATTTTTCAGTACCTGATAATCCAGAACTCACTGGGGAGTTGCAAAGGTTTAAAATATCTTCTGTAACTGGTTCCTTGCTGTACTTGTCTTTTTTTTTCTTCTTTTTGAGCGTGCCTTCTGATTGCTTCAACAAAGAGAGTTCTTCTGACCTCCTAATATCTGCAATGGCAATTTGGGAAGTGAAGCAGGATGAAGCATTTGAGACTTGGCAGAATACATCTAAAAAAAGCCAATGGTTGGTAACAGCAATTGGGGAAGCTCCATGTTGTAATCTGAATTTTATTTTTATCAGGTTGAAAGCAGCAGCCATGGAAAATGCAGCAACAGGACCAAAGGCTTTGAGTTTTGGTAGGATATAAACCTGTTTTTCTAGCAAGCACAACTGCATTTTAGAACACCATGGAAACTCTTCCTAATGTCTCTGCATCTGGCCAGATGTCAGTTGAACAATTAGGGCATTTTTGCAGAGCTGTTAAGTGTAATAAAATACCTGCCACAAACCACTGCTAGAGGATGAAATTGAAAGCTGTGTTGTGGTTCAACCTGAGGCAGTAAATTTCTTCAGATGATGAATGTGATAATGGGCTGAACTTTGAAGATCTGAATTAAAATTAGGATTTTAATCCCCATTTTACCCTAAAACTAAGGGATTCTGGAGATTGCAAACTTGGCTCACTCCTGTTGGTCACAGGCACACATGTCTGGCACTCTTCAAAACCTCCTCTCTGCTGGGAGGTGGGTAAGAGTAGAGACTTGGGGATCAGTGCTGCAACACATTCACAGGTTCCTGCTCAAGGAGGACAAGAGCCCTACAAAACCATCATCAGAACAGACTCTCCAGTCTTCCTGCAGCTCACAGCACAGGTTTCTAACACTGTTTGCATCAGTTAGCACAAAGACTGAGAACCACTGACATGCACTGGATACTAAAAATCAAAACAACACAAAGATCTTTGATCTTGGGTCAACTTAATCGTATTTCTCCCTTGAGCTAAACAGTTCTGTGAGTAAGGAGTTTATATCAACATGAAGTCACTAATCAAATGCTCAAGCATGGTTGCCAGAGGGGATTTAGCTTTACTTACTGAGGATTTTGCAGATGTCACTGACAGCTCTGAAGACCATAGAGGAGAAGCTAACTTTCAGTCTCACAGTCCTCATGTTTGGCAAACGAAGCCTCAGCATTTTGTGTTGAGTGGTAAATAACAGTTTAGCATCTGCTTGCACCCCACATTTATCAAGTGTCCAGTGGGTTTTCAGAAGCCAGCATTTTTTTTGCTCCCACCAAAAAGCATAGTCTGACCAATCTTGTGGTATTTCTAGGGAAATATAAAATGGTTATTCATAAACTATGGTGCAAATTAAAAGAAATAAATCAAAATACTTTGGATCTGCACTCTGCAAACAGAATTTATTTACACTAAAATAGCAGCTACACTTCCTGAGACCCACACTCCATTTGCTGAATACTTGTGGCAGTCACTGGGAACTAACTTTCTTTTCTCTGAAGAGTTAACTTAGGTACTGCCTTGCTCTTGCACATACCCACAGGGAAAGTGCATCTCCTCAATCTGCTGCTATACACAG
Source organism: Ceyx cyanopectus (assembly GCA_013401355.1). Taxonomy (NCBI): domain Eukaryota; kingdom Metazoa; phylum Chordata; class Aves; order Coraciiformes; family Alcedinidae; genus Ceyx; species Ceyx cyanopectus. The sequence continues at coordinate 90,410 of VYZU01022365.1, read as the reverse complement.
ACTAATTAAAAACCAAACAAACAGGCTTTCCACACTACCTGAGTACTAGTTATAAAAACACTGTGAAAAATTAGTCTTCTGACTTAGTGAGAACCCCACCTACCATTGGTTTGCTGTCTGAGAAGTTGGTAGAAATGTATCACACATTTACTACCTGCTTTAATGCTAGAAAAGAGATTCCTTGATGAAATCACTATCTCCAACTAGAGTTCTTAGTGTAAAAATGTCCTCCTATTAAACAGGAGTCTGTTGGAAAGAATATCTTGTGCATCTCTTTTGTTTCCTTCAAAACCCATGTTTGAAAACAAAACCTTTCCCTTGGCCATAAGAACTGTGAAATTAAGTTGCTGATTGTAAATTTCTTGATGCCTATTTTGCTGAAGGGTTTTGTTATAATTCAGCTTTTCTTTTCTTGTCTGTCTGAAATCCAGCTATGTAAAAAAAGTTTCAGGAGGTTTTTTTAAAGCTCACAGAGTTCCTACTTGGCAAGTCTCATCTAGCAGACAGATTCCTTTTGGTGTCAGGTTGGTCACTGAAGACTTCTAGATTCAAGAATTCCAGGAAAAAGAACAATACTTGAAAAATGAGTTGCACGTTAAAACCCCGTGGCATTGACAGAATAATCAAATACTAGACTGTAATCTTGTTTGTATCTATCATTCTGAAACCTCAGAGGACATAGGATTATTTTGGGAGGCAGCTCCATTTGATGGCTTTGAGTTAAACTTTTGAAGTGCCTTTGGAACAACCAATTCAGTCTCTTTAAGTGCTGCAGGTGGATAAATAGGGTATCTGCTACTTTTATTGCTCGTATATATACTATATACAAAGAAGGCAGGGAGACAGTCAAAATAATCAGAAGCCTCTTTTTTGTAGAGAGAAAGCTGTGTGCATTATTTTAACAACACTGTGGAAGTTAAACAGGTCTTTACTCACTGATTTGTTCTACTAATTTCAGCATCAGTCCTCCAACATGCAGATCCCCTGTGACCCGTAGTAAAAATTCCTTCTGTACCTCTTCATGCTGATGCTCAACTGTCACCAACAGCTCCCAGGAGTGAGACCCGTAATCATTTGAGGAAACCATTTTGGAGAGGTCTGTGTAAGCTCTACAAAAATCACAACAAACAAACAGGGTATTTTCCCTCCACTCTCTGAAACAAACATTTCTCCACGGTCTCAAAATACTTCCATGCTGTCAAGACTTTGCAGTGGCCTTGGCTGGAACTTCAGACTCTGCTCTTGTCATTACTCTTGTGAGACAGGCATATGGGATTTCTTGGTTTTATCCAGATTACACACACCCCCCCTCAATTTAAGCATCTCTAGTTGTGTTGAGAGAGCCCAGTTTTACCTGATTTCCTAACTCCACTGGCTAATCTGCCTGTCTGGACACTGTAAAGCCTGCAGTTGTGGGTGAGATCTGTTTTGGCAATCTGTCCAGTGAACAAAGGAATTTTGTTGACTTGTACATTTACAGCTGTAATTTTCACTGCAAATGAAAGTTTACATTTGCACTTCTGCCAGCTTGGGCCCCACGGGACCAAACCCTGAGCAGCTCTAGCTATTTGGGTGAGAGATGTAACTTTCTTTAGCAATATTTAGGCACAGAACTGCAGCTTCTGCTGATTGCCTGCTTGCACGGAGGCGTAGGCACGTGTCCTACCCCAGCAGGGTGGATCACCTGAGATCCCACCAGGCTCCTGCCAGGACAGGTAAACTGTAATCATGCCAAGCCAACTGGAGAAGATGCTCAAAGTAGCAGCTTTGGTTATCATTATAGAGTGCTGCTAATTAGTCAAGAATGAGCCTGTAGGTATAAGGTGACTGGTGCTGCAGGAAAGATTTGTGATATTTACCCAGTGAAAGATGATAGCAGATTAGGACTAAGTGTTCTGCCAGAATGAACCCTAAGCAACAAGCCTTTGGTCTAGGTGCTCCTGCTCTGGCAGGGGGGTTGGACTAGATGATCTTCTAGGTCCCTTCCAACCCCTCACATTCTGTGATTGTGTGCAGTTGAAGCTTAGGCAGTGGATAACTTCCTTTTATTGTGGATTTTCATCAGTACCTGAGAACCTAAGTCACAGACAGAGACTCTGCTGAAGGTGCTACACACAGACTGCTTCCAATATAAAAAAATAACTAGGAGTTGTTTAAAAAGGGGGCTAGAAGAGATGCAACAACATAACACACTTTTGTAGATCTTTTTAAAACAAGTTATTTTATCATTTAAAGCTGTTAGCCTAAAAGTTAGGTCAAAACCAGAAAAATCAAGGACAGTTTTCACAGTTAAGGAGAGGAATGACCTTGTCTAGGACTGAGACTATCTTGGGTTACACTAATGTAAAATTAAGTTAAAGCTTAAATATAGCCTGCCTGGAAACGGGGTGAAAATGAAAGCTGACCCAATTTATAATTATTTACCCTGCTTACATCAACAAAGCTTTATGTTACCCATTAGATAGTAACAGTGGGGTTTAGTGCCAAAAGATACTACACCAGGGCAGAGCCCAGTTCAGTGTTCACTCTGAGGTTCCATTCTACAGTGCTGGGACTCTGCCCTGAAATGAAAAAGCCACGATGACCTGTAGATAGTCCTAACAGACAACAGCAACTTCCTAATTACAGGACTGCAGAGGCTCATTTACACTGAGCAACAGATGCTGTTGTTAATGAGGTTCCTGGACGTGCCAGCCTACACACTGACACCAAACAGTTACTAAACCAACACGGGTTGGTTTATCCAAGAAGTAAGTTTGTTTTGCCTTGGTAAATAAAGACAGTGTGTTGGGCACTGGAAAGCACTATGGCTGTCCTGTGGCTGGGACACAGTGTGCCACGTGGATTTACTGTCTTGAGCATGCACTACACCACAGTGCTCTGGTCTCATAAACATGCCAGTATTGTTACAGAAAAGAAGAGTCTCACCTGCCCTCTCCTGTCAGTGAAAACATCTGGGAGCTGATCTGGATATTTAATTTTTTTATTTAAATTCGGTTTAGCTTCCCAGTCCAATTCTGCATATTAGTGCTTGTGCTGACACGGGTGAAAAGAGTAGCCCAAGGGGTAGGTGAAACTCTTCTTGAAAGAACATGGCCTGGGTGCAGCTAATGCTGGCACTCCATCACTCCCTGGAGGTGCTCTCTCCTTTTCTCCCTCTTAACACCAGGAGGTTTTAGTTTATGGTAAGAAAACACAACCACTAGTAAATCTACCAGAGTATGCAGCACAAAACACAGCCCGGTCTCCAAAGAGGCAAGGTAAGCAACAGGGACAGCCAGGCTGCTGCTGCCTCTAGGCGGTATGTTCTGCACACCATTTTAGCCACCAGAGGTGCAAAAAGCTGCAAAACTCCGTGCAGCGAGCTCTCGAACGAAATCTGCACACAACTTGGTGCGGAAACACAGCAGAGTGTTACTTCTTCAGAGCGGGAATCGATGCAGTTTAAGGCAAAGGCAGGAAAAGCAGAGTTTGCCGTTTCCAACCAGGCAGCACCCCGGTGTCTCTCAGCCTGAGAACCCGGCTGGGCTCCATGCTCCGGCAATGAGGAAGTGCGGGGCTACCCCGGGGACTCGAAAAGAACTCCCGGAGTACATGCATTCCTAAACCTGCTTCCCCGCCATTCCAGCTCCCCAGCCGCCGGGCAGCGGGGCCGGCGTGTGGCCGCCCCGGGCAGGGACACGCAGGGGGACACAGGCTGCCCGGCCCCGCTGCCCGGCTCCCCTCGCTCGCCCACTCACCTGCGGTCTCCGCTGGCCCTACCGACCCTCTCCTTGCCCGGCTCCGCTGCCTTCGCCTCCACCTGGCGTCTGAAAGGTGGGGAGGAGCAGCCAGAGCCCGCCGGGCCCGGCCCCGCTGCCGGCACCCCCGAGGTAGGCGGCTCTTCGCCTTCCCTCCGCCCCGTTCGGCTCGGCGGGAAGCGGGGAGCAGCGTTCCCCTGGGCTAGCTGCGGTGGGAGCCCAAGGCTGAGGCACAACGATCGTGGCCACCGCCGACCTGGGCATGCAGAAAAGCAGCGGCGTGAAAATACTCTGTGATGGAGGCGGCTGGGCCACGGGTGAAGGCTGCCCGTGGAGCTTGGTAGCTGCCCTCAGGAACAGAGTGGCAATACTGCCATATCTCTTGCAGGAAGCGAGAAGTGGTGCAAAGATAACGCACATAATAATATAAATACGAAGTTAAAGATTAACTGTAGGTGGATGGATTGATGAGTGTACTGTAAGACCGGTTGGTGTTTGAAAATGGTGCTTAGTAAACACAAGCTGCTTTGTAGTGAGCGTGGTGTTTCCTTCTGCCCTCAGAGCTTTCCTGGCTGGTGCTGGGTGTGAAACCTGTAGAAGGGACAGTGGGACACAAGCTGTAGCAATGCAGGCTTGCTGGGGATCTCCATCTCATTTATCCTTAACTGCAGCACCACCACTCTAAAACCATTGAACCCACCTTGGGTGTACAAGGGGTGGATGGTTTTCAGCTGTGGTTATAGAGAGATTTAAGACTAGGAGGAGAAAATAACTTCATTTCAGTTGGTGGGGTGCCAAATAATAGAAAGGTGTATTTGTGATGTAGGGATGTGTTACAGTGCACAAATAAAAGTGTTGAATGAACTGGGCAGGTGGATTTCCACACAAAGCTCTGTCACCTGAGGGCACAGATAGGCCTTTAATTGCCCCAATCAGAGTTACCTGTGTCCAGGTCCAGGAACTCTAGTTAAGCTCAGCCTAGGGGTTAGTCCTTCCTGGAGTTCTGTTGTGGGTGTTCTGGTGGGGGGGGGGGAGCACTGAAGGGGTCTAGTCCTGGCTTATCCATCCTTGGGAAGCATCTCTGCTTTTGCTGCTCCTTTGCAGTGTCTTGGCTCCATGGCCTTTGGATCTTTAAAGAACATTTTGGTAAGCCACCTATTTATTGTCTTTAACTACAGATATATATGCAGATGAGCAAATAACTTCTCATGGAAATGGTCATGGGGTAATATGAATTTTGGGTCTGAGTTACTTTCAGTTGTTGGAAAGGTAACTGGAAAAAAATGTAAAGGCTGTTCTTGAACCAGAATATTCTGCGTGTGCTCTTCCTGGCTACACAAGCTTGTTTTGCCTTGCCTATGTGCCTAGGACACAAACCTAAGATGGTTTTCCTGCTGCTCCATTCAGCCTAATCAGAAATTGCTACAAGGTGTATATGTTAGGAGGTAAATGGATTTTCTCTGTGTTGAACCATGCCTGCAGCATTAAGGGTAGTGATGGTTTACTTCTGAAGGGGTGCAAAGTGAAGCTGGGTTTTGGAGGCAGCCTGCTCACTGCAGGGTGAGGAAATTGGCCTTGGAGACCTGTAATTCTCCCCTCCCTTGAGATGGGGAATAGGGAAACTACTGTAGGGGTCACTTCAGTTCATAGATGTGTCTGTTAACTGGATTTCCATTCATCTCTCAGGCTCTCTTCACATCCTCCACGTAATAGATGCAATAGTTCCTCTCTCTACGTAAGCAGATCATCCCACTGGGGGTGTGTTTGTCTGTATCAAAAGCAGATTTGGGGGTTGTTGGTTTTTTGTTTGTTTTTAGATCAATGCAAACACTGGACTGACTACCAAGCAATGCTGATAAAGCTGTTGAGAAACTGATTTTTGCAACAGTAGATCTGTAGGTCTCCATCTTTAAAATCTAATCTAGAATAAATGTCCCAGATGAGGGATGGAAATACTTTCTTTTGGTCCCTCTGGGTTATACTGCCAGCTGATGAAACCAGTAGCAATGGTCTGAATACCCAAAACTGGAAAAAAAACCAGCTCCAAATCAAGTCCTGTAAGCAATACTTGCATTAAGAGGAATGATCAATAAATCCCCCAATCCTACTGTTGCTCTAGGAGGGTTGAAGGTGGTATTGCAGATCTGCCCTGGGGTGGAGGTGAGTGGGTTTGGGATGTCCCCACTGCAGAGCAGCCAGCAGTGGAGCAGTGACTCCAGCTGCAGAGTTCAGCAGGGGGTTCAGTCGGGGCTTCTGAAGGGTTTTGAAAGCCAACCCTCTGTCTCAGGCTTTGAAGAGCAACTCCTGATGAAACACTGACGTGTCTAGTGCACAGTCTGAGTCATTTCAGTGTCAGAAGAAACCCCCTCCAAATGAGGAACAGAGGAGGATGAGTGGGAGGGGACCAGAGCAAGGGCAGTGATGCCTGAAACAGCCCATGCCAGTGGGTTTGCTCCCCAGACAGCTTACTTACCACTCAGACCTCAGTCCTACTGCTCTCACCTGAAGCACTGGAGCTCTGCAGACTTTTAGTTGCAGCTACAACTGCTTTTTCAGCACTGAGGATGAATTTATTTTACCATTCAGCCTCTTCCTTCAGGCAACACAGTGCAGGAGACACTAATTTGTACGTCAGGCCTGCAACAAACATTAGTAGCTCAGTTTGCAGATGTTAGATGGTGTAAGATTTTTCAGAAATACTTGGTGGTACCTTATTCTGTCCTCCTGTCAAGTCCCAGCTGCTACAAGGAGGTTGTACCAACTGAATGTTGGCCACTTTGAAAATTCTGCCATTCAATAAATACATATCTGTGTCGTTAATTAAAACAAAAGCCTTTTATTCTCCACCCTTAAGAGTGCAAACATCTCCCGTGGAGTTGTAAAAATTATAAGCTACTATGCCTGAGTGTGCACAAGCTGCTCTGGAGTCTGCTGCTTACCAGTCAAAAAATGAAGCCTCTATTCTCTGTCCTGCACATTCTGATAACACTTCCTTTATGTTTCAAAACTTGGAGTTCTCGGGGTAAGAACTGGGCTGTGTGTGTTGTATCATGTATGATGGAGATGCCTTGCAGTTGTACTTGTAGATGTAGGAACAGGTGAAGAACAAGTCCTAAAGGCAGACATAGGATTTGGTCCTATTCCTTCCAAAACTGGAATGCAAAAGGCTGGGTTCAAAATACTAGTTTGATTACACGCTCTTATTAGCACTGTTTTCCTTAGGATACTGTTTCTCAGTTGGAGTGACATGCTGAGATATTATCTGAAGCTGGATTGGGGCTGTTTGGATGGAAGCTTTTAAGATAAACAGACTCACCTCTATTTGACCTTTTCAGTTAAAAATTGTTAATATTCTACTCTAATTTTTCATCCGTTTTAGACACTTTAAATATTTCAGCTGTACTTAGAGAAGATATAAATGAAACTGTCTGTGTGGATTGACTAAAGACAAGCTTTGCCCCAAGGAAACTGGAGGTGCAATGGGGGGCCTCTCAGGTAAAAGTGGCCTTATTCCATTCACACAGAATGAATGATGGGAGCTTTTGGAGTGGTTCAGTTGGAAATCAGCTGTTTCTGAGTTTCAGATGGTAGAGGCAGAGCTGCCCAGGTGTTGTGCTCCAGTTTGGGAGGTGTGGATGAGGCTGGTAGCCAAGTGCTGCTCCTGACAGAGCCTGGGCAAACAGCTCTGAGCTTCAGAGTGCTGCTGGTACCTGTGCTGGCCTCCAAGGAGCTCCTCCCTGCCAGCTGCTGCTGCCCACTCCAGCCCTGGAGAGAGCAGAGCTGCCAGCTGAGGGCCTCAAATGTGCCATGTTGGCTGGACCAGGCTCAAGTGAAGAGCTCTTGGTGTGTGAAGCTCTGCATCAGCTGTCTGCGGCTTTGCTTGTATTTGGGTTTCTTGGGTTTATTTAAATTACGTTTCTGCAAAAGTGGGTTGTGCAACACTCCTGAATGAGTAACTTCTGATGGAAGCAATGTCGATGCTGTGTTGCTAAAACTTGGGTTTCCCATCTAAACATGCAGTTTGTTGTTTTTTTTTGTTTAATGCTAGACGTAGCCTTTTAAAAACAGAAGCTCTAAATAAGATTTTCCTGCCTCAATTCCAGCAACTAAATTGGCGTCAGTCTTTTCTGAAGGGCTGAGCAGCACCTGGGGTTTCCCACAAGGATTGTGAATGCCCAGTGAAAGCTGTGGCATAGTTAACATTGAAAAATCATATTGCAGATTCACGTGCCTAAGAGTAGATTTATTTTCCCCTTAGCCTCTGGCTGGATTACCAACTCTTACAATTTAATTGCTACTCTCATGTTAATTCATGTTTCTCAGATCTTCACCTCTGAGAGCAAGGGTTTGAGAATAGTGAAGAAAATTTTGAAAATATGAATCAAATGTGCTCTATTTTACCACATGTATTGCTTATTTAAATACTAATTTAACAGAAAAATCTCACTGGGGCATGGCTTTTTAAACCTGGCAAAGTTTTAAAGTCTGCATGGTTTTTTTTCTTTCAAAAGAAGATGACTGTGATTGAAACAGCTTGTGATAGTGCTATGATTTGCATCTCTTTTGTTTTCTGGCCCTGACCCAACGTGGGCTTCTTGCCTGTGCTTGCACTTGCAGTTGGATCAGTTTCTGTTTTATTCCCTGTAACAGAAGGAAAGTTCCATTTCTTGGTAAGATCAAGTTAGTGATGGATACTTGAATTTCCCCAGACTGAGAGCTATAATGTGATGCTCAACTGCATTCTTCAAACTTGGCCCTTGTGTAGTTTTGATTTGCATTTGGAGCCGAGCTCTGATAAAAAAAAGAAACTCCCTAATGGCAAACTACCCTCTTGCACTCACATGTGTGCACAAGTTTCACTCCATTGTTCACACCAGCCTGAGTTCAGCTGCTTTGGTCTCTACCTGGGGCTACATCACGTCCTGCCTCTCCCTCATGCAGATCTGAGGGCCCAGAGAAGTGAAAACACTGCAGGATGTGACCAACAGCAATCCCAAGGGAGGTGCCCACGTCTCAGCTTGCTATGTGGCAATAATTAGCCTTGGAGGGCTTCTCAGAACCCAGCTGACCCAGACATGAAGTGGGTTGACAAAACTCTTGTTGAAGTGCTGGTGGGGCACGGAGCAGCTGTGGGTTGGTTGGAGTGGTGTGTTCATATCCTGGGGTTTTATCATCATCTTTTTATCATCATCTCATCATGATGCCAGGCAGCTGGAATATCCATTGCTCTATCATCTCCAAAGCACCTTACCACCATCAAATGGTAATAATATGATATAATAATATAATATCCAGTCAAGATAAATGACAACAATAAGGAATAGTGGTGGAGATAAAAAAAAAACAAACGCGGGAAGCCTGAAAATATAATCTAAAAATAAACTTTTGATGCTGCCAAAAGCTCCGCCTGCCTCGCTGGGCTGTGACCAGCAGATGCCACTGCAGCCTTGTCAACAGGGATGGGTGTCTGCAGCTCTGCTGGGACTGAGTGCGACAGGACAGGGACACCTGGTGGCCTTCTCCCCATGGGAGATGCTAACAGCGTGTGCCACACCCCCTGGTGCTAGGGCTGTGCAGAACAATGGGCTAAGCCTACCTTGTGTACACATCTGCATGATTCATTCAGAGGCAGGTGACGTGCTGCTGATTTAGGATGGTGGAAAGGTCGTTTTTCCTCTCTTGAGTTTCCTGCTGATAGAAGGAAGATCCGTGATGGTGATTCTGCCCCTGCATCAAGAAGAGGAATTGATGGGTTCTGGCTTAGTAGCTGTGCTTGGTTTGCATTCAGAATGTAATAAATACCAGCTATTGCACGTTCTTGCAATAGCCCAGTACTGGTGGCTCACACAAATACACTCCTAGTGAAGCATTATCAAGCCTTGAAGATCTGGAGAGGTGAGCTGCACTTTTTCCAAAATGGAATCCCACCCCAATGTTTTGGTTTTAGCAAAGCAGCTCTGCCCTTTTTTTTGTGTGTGGTTTTCTTTGTTTTGTTTTTCATTTGTCATTCTGAGCCCTTGTGATGCATTCAAGTCATCCTGTTAGTCTTTGCTATGCAGCTGAAAGGAAGTGGAAGGTGAGATTCATGAGTAACTGCATGGCTAGACAGAAATGATCATAAAAATACAAATTATCTGAAGAATTGGGTCAGAAGATCTATTAGTCTTCCAAGGATTTGATTAAACTGGAGTTAGGATCTTTCCTCTAAAAGAAACCACAAACATATTTAACAAAGGAGGAGTAAAGTAGTTTAAATTGAGCTGTTTTCTTAATACATGGATCTTGAAAAATCCTTTGTCTCTATATGCGTTCTTCTAAACTGATTACACTAATGTGGTTGTTTCAGTAATTCAATTATATCTGCACTCAATGAGAACAAGTTAATTAAAAGTCTCTTCTTTAGTGAGCTGAAATGTATTAGTTTTTCCTGCGTGGGACTCGGTGGCTGTTGTTTGCTTATCTTGTCAGAGGCTGTTTCTGTTGTTTAACAACTTAATATAGCTGGCTTTATAGCTCTTCTTTTATTTAAGCTGTTCCAAATTACCTCCAGGGATTTCCAAATATAGGTCAGTAGTGTAAAAACACAAGTCCCTGTTCTGTATTTCAATTTGCTGTGAAGTGGCCAATGGGTTTGCTCCCAGTCCCCTGTGCAGGTTCTACTGCAGGCATTTTGCTGTCAGAAGCCTGGATGTGTGTGCAGGGAAATTGCTGGGCCCTGGTGGCATGGGCTTGGAAAACCTATTTTGTTTATAAGGAGCAAGGTTTTGATTTTAGAAAGCTCTTGGGAGATGAGTTTAACCTTTGGCTATGGTAATGTCGGGACTGAACAGGGCTGGGCATAGGTTGTGTTTAGATTGGCAGCAGGCAGTCCTTTGGAGCTGCATGACTCAGGAGCTGCTGACACACTTCCTTCTGGCTATGAATGCCACAGCACGCTGGTAGGAGGTGCTGCACTGCTCTCTGAGTCACTACGTCCACAGCACTGAATTTTTCCTGGGCATTAAGGATCACTTGAGTCCCTTGGTAAGAGCGGGGCTTTGCCTGGCTGTTCTGACTAACCCCTGACTGCAGCAGGCTCCCTCCCCAGCAAGTCTGGTCTCATCCTTTGTGGTCCTGATCCAGTTCTGTGCATCCACGATGCTAGCTGGTCCTTCTCACAGCTCAGTAGATCCTGTGTTTGTACAGCTGTGAAACTAGAAGGCTAAATAATCAGATAACATCAACTTGAGAATGTATTTTGTCAGTATACACACACCAGGGATCTTGTGCCTTCTGTGAGTTTCTGTTCCCTTCCAAAGAGAAGTCCTTGAAGTGACTGCATCTCCTGCAGTCTACTTTCTGGGAGAATTCCCAGTGGCTTTTGGAGATGTCCTTTCCAGCAAGATTCTGTGTTAATCATGAAGCCTTTAAAGAAAATTTCATACTCGTTGCATATTTTAACTTGCCAGTTCTGCCCCATGTTTGATCTGGAATTGTTTTAGGGATAGGCAAAGATGAAGGAAATGTTTGTCCTTTAGAGGTTCTATTTCTAGAGAAATATTCCATAGTATTTACAAATACTATGAAGAAATATTACATATACATTACAATATCTATTAAAGAAATTTAATAATATTAAAGAAACCTTATAATAGGTTTCTTTAAGTTACTTTTCCAAGAGCCCTGGTTCTGTGCTTATTGACATTGTAGCTTGTTCAGTTGGTGGCCCATTTTGTCAGACAGGGGTCTTGATCAAGTTTCTAGCACAGAAATAACCAAGAATTTTCCTTTGAAATCTACTTTTCCAACTTTGATTTCCAACTTAGCTGCAAAGGAAGTGCCTACATGGAAAAAGTAAACCATAGAGCTTTACCTCTCTTAATCCTTCCCCAGAACTTCTCTGGAAATGAAGGTGACTGTCACTCCAGTGTTTGAAATCTTCTAACATATTGCAATCATTATGAAGATGTTGTTTGGTAGCTGTCCAGTACATACAGATGTAGTCAGAGTTTTTAAAGGCTAGGTTACATTTCTAGGCTGAGAGATTAGCAGTTAATATGCCTTTGACAGCAACAGGAGCCTTGTCTTAACTCACTCACTAATTCAATACCTGGAAAACCCCTCAAAGGCTTTGGGTTCAGTATTGCCTTCAAGTGGATGCTGGCAAGAATATTTGCAGCTCACAGGGTGATCCCATGCTGTGCTTTTCTGACATCCCTGCAAGGACCTGATCCAAAAGCAATTTGGAAAGAAGGGGAAAGGCTTCCACTGCTGTTGTGTTGAGAAGGATCCTAGAAGAAACTGCAGAGGAAGTGATAACACAGTGGTGGGTCATGTGTCTTGTGTCTGCAGTGCTGGGGAGCTGATGTCATGTTTATTAGAAGCCAAGATCAGAGTTCACAGGCTCAGGAAATGTCTGCAGAGTTTAGGAGTGGTTTGTAACTTCTATCCCAATGACAGGTTTATTTGGCACTTTTTGATGAGTGGCCTGTTTGAAATTTCCTCTCCAAGTAAGCAATTTGTAATTCCCACTTGAAAGGGCTACTGTGGGGGATGGTGATGGGGCCATATTTGAAAACCATTTATGGTTACCAACATCCTGGCATCTGTCATCCAGGAGTCCTGTGCCTTTATTGTTTTGATCTGTCCAAAAGGACTTCTTTAGATAGAAAATGGAAAACTCTTTGTGTCCTGAGTGCAGATAAAAATATTTATGGTCCCTTAAAACATATAAATAGATTTGGTGACTAAGCTGAAGGATCATTAGAAATAATTCAGCTTTTTTTTCCCCTTGTCTCCCACAACCTCACAGTGTGGCTTCAACTTGCCAAAATACCATGACTGAGATACATAAAATTTGCCAAATCTCCCCTCCTTGCACTGATTCACAATCCTCTCATCCTGAGGCTGGCTGCTGCTTTCTGAAGTAACAATACAGTTATTTTGCAGGTGCTGGAGGCTTCTTCCACTGATGACTTCTACTGGTTCCTGAATAAAGCTAGGAAATCTTCTTGTTGTAGTGGTGGTGTAGCTGCAGTGCCCTCAGGATATTAAAGTTTTCTAGGTGAGGTGACATCTTTTCTTAGGCCAGCTTCTTATGTAGCTGGAAAGAGCAAACTCAGAATGTCAAGGGATTTGACCAAGTGTATGTTTGTATTCTTGAGGGCTTTTTGTTTTTTTCATGTATAGTTGTGTGACTGCCCCTTTGAGACATGGAATATGAGGACCATTGGACAATTGCCTGCTGGGAAAAAACATGGAGAATTTCCTTTTGTCTTCTCTTTCCCTCTGATTCAATTTGATGCAGTAGGCCTAAACTTGGGTTTTGGCTACACTGTTTTTACTGGAGCTCCTGGGAGCACCCAGGGCAGGTAAAGGCCAATATGTCTCTTCTGCACCCTGAGCATGCTGAAAATCTACTCTTAAGCATCTGTGTTACACTTGTAAATCAATCCCAAAAGTCATTGGTGAGCTCTTGGAAATCACCACAAAAAGAAGCTGAGGTTAGTTGGACAAATGATGTCTGCACTCTTCTGATGCCTTAAATTTAGAGATGGAAGAGAGCTGATTTGTCTGTGGACACACAGGGGACAAGTGAGAATCTGCCTCAGTTTCCATGTTGCTGCACTGCTCACTGGGACACAAAATCCCTTGGGCTCATCTCCATCACAGCCAAACATTTCCTGTCATCAGAGCTTTAGAGATGAAATATACCCTGATCTCTGTCCTCATCCGAGCTAAACCAGACAAGACTGTCCAAACAGTTGATTTTGTTCTGTTCTTGGCTTGCCATGCAGGCCATGTAATGACATATTCAAGCTGATGCCTCCAGTCAGGGAATGTGCTGCAACTGCAGGCTGAGCATCGTTCCTGCCACCAGAGGACATCGTTGCTCAATGAATTTCTCTCCAGGAGGCTGTCTTTGGGCGTTTGCTGATGGTTTATAGCTTTGGACAACTTGTAACGCTTAAAGAATGTATTAGTGAGGAAGAGTGAAAACTTTAGGAAGTATAGAAAACGAATAGCAAGTGAACTTGCTTATTCCAAGTGCAGAATGGCCAGATCCTGGAAGCAAAGTGCTTTCTGCCATACCAGTTTGATTCAGCAGAAGGAATCCAAATGTGGGGAAACATCATGAGCCAAACTTTCACCTGCACATGAGAGAGAAGCAGGTGTCACAGCAGAAGTTGGATTTAAGGAGGGATTTAAAACTGGTGACTTCGAGTTCTCTCATTTCTGTTCTCTCCTGTGTGAGGGCACCTCTTGATGGCAGCAGTGAACTAATGCTGACAAAGTTCAGGAAGGGGAATAAAATGTGTTTTCTTCAGCCATTGTGTGTGCTACCTCAGAGTTTGGAGAATGAGCCACCAAATATGTTCTTTGTCCTGCTGCTTCTTCAGCCCTTCTAATGCCTGCTGGTGTCCATGACTTTGATCTTAACCAGCCCTGGAATGGAAATGTCCTGATGGCACTGCAAACCCCAGCCTGTGGCTCCCTCCCAAGCATGCAAACAGGCCAGCCCTCTTCCCCCAGAAGGAAAGGGTGCCTCAGAAAACCATTCGACCACAACACTCCTAAAAAGGATTACAGCAGGACTGGGATGTTTGACAGGCCTCTCTCCACCAGCTGCAGTTGCACCATATTTATCTTAGCTGAGGATATGGTTTTGGGGTTTGATTTCTGTTGCTGGTTTTCAGGAAGCCCACGGTTTGCAGATGGGATGCCTTTTCTTTTTTTTTTCCCATGGAATCTGCTTTTCAGTAAGGAGTATCACTCACTGAACATTGCCTTTTGATGGATTAGTTATCTTTTTGAGAATTCATGGTCAGATGCCTCCTGAATGCTGCCAGAGCAAATAGTTTCCTTTTATTTTTTAATTTCTTTTGAAGTTGTAGTAGTTGGTCTCTACAGAATGATGGGTGAAGTCCTGAGTGGAGGTTGAGCAACAAGCAGGCACACTAAGGGCCAATACCAGATGGGACACTGACTTTGCAGCAATTTGGTCTCAGAAGTCTATCTAGACCAGGCTCTGGCAATAGATCTTTAGGCAGAAAAACATGATGGCTAAAAAGAAAGTAAGTAAATATCCTTTTGCAGAGGAAAATGAAATAATGAGGTGAGTTTCATGCTTTAACTCCCCTTTGTCCTCCTCCCACCCTCAGAAGTTCAAGAGGTCTGCAAAGCCTCAGGATCCCCAAAATATGACCATCACTAATTATAAGGTTTAAGTATTAATATTGCATGTAGCAAGAGGAGGTGTGAGGGGGAAGCTGAACATCCACTTTTTAATAAAACCAGCAAAACCAAAGTTTCTATTGGGAAATGCAAAGCCTCTTGGAGTCTCAGCATCTCCTGAAACTTAGGAGTTTAAACTCCTAATATTGATTGATTGAATCAGCTTTTATGATGTCATAGAGACTGGGTAGTGCCCATCCTTGCATGGTTAAGAAAAAGACTCACAGAGTGGCCCCTCTGCCCTGCTCTCCCTTCAGCCTACT
The DNA here is from genome assembly GCA_013401355.1 of Ceyx cyanopectus. Taxonomy (NCBI): domain Eukaryota; kingdom Metazoa; phylum Chordata; class Aves; order Coraciiformes; family Alcedinidae; genus Ceyx; species Ceyx cyanopectus. Next base: position 75,193 of record VYZU01022365.1, on the reverse strand, counting down.
GACAGCACCTACATTTTAAGCATCTCAGCTTTCCTCTGAGTTCCCCAGCTGCCTCTGCTTCCAACCACCCACATCTGGCACTTGTTAGTGACAATCTGTGGCATCACAGATCCCTGGCTGTCCACAAATGCAGTCCTTTGACTCTGCCTGGGTCCTGCTGTGGCACTTGGCTTGCAGGACACTGAGCTGGTGGATCCTGATGAGAAATGCACAGTTCTCTGCTTGTGTCAACCTGGATAAGACAAACTGGCCAAATGGAAGCTTTAAACCAACACACTCAATGCCTTTGAATTATTTTTTGCTAAATTAGCTTTAGTAAGTGACAGTTTCTGATGCTGGCTCAGGCATAAGCTGAGTGATTTGTTTCCCAAAGTGAAGGGCAATTAAGAGGTCCCAGCTGCTCAGTGCAGGTTATGGAGAGCCCAGCACTGAGATTTGGGCTGGTTTTTTCCCTCCAGTTCATCTTAAGTACACTCTTATCTTTAATCCTGGGAGCAATGCTGTGTGTGAGGCTTTCCCATGGCCATCTAGCTCTGCATTGCCTCCAGCTGACTTTTCATACACTTGGATGGCCACTGTGCATCAGAGGGTTCTAGTCTGGAGCTAGTTCTTTGCTCCTGCAGACAAGGACCTCTTGCACGGTCGTGCACCAGTGCTGTGAGTGTGCAAAAAAGACCAGGCAGAGGTGCAAACTTGGGGTTTTCAGTTGAGAATCAGCCCCTTCGTGTGTCCTGCTTGGGAATTTGCTTTGGGAAGTGACTTGAAGCAGCTTCATCTCTCCACCTGTCTCCTGCAGAAGCCTCTTGTGCTGTGATTCCCTCCCTTCTGTTTGGATTGCAAGGTTAATGCGTTTGCTCTTGTTCTTTAATATAGAACAATAGCTTTATTTTGGTGTTGCTGCACGTGGGTAGTTAAAAATGGATGTGTGTGTGTCTATATGGGTCAGGTTTTAGAAGATTATTGGAAGCAGCTGTGGGTGGAAGAGAAACAAAGCCCTGGGTTTGTGAGCCAAACAATTAACATAGGAGTGGAATATTGTAGTTACATCAGCCTTTCTTGAAAAAGCCAGAATTTCTCCCTTATTCCCCAACGTGCATTATTAATTCTCCTGGCATGTAGCATAGCAAAATGACTGCCTTTATGAACTTGACTACTTCTTTTAACAAGTTCCAATAACTGCTTCCTAAACCTTGTGTTTTTATATCAATTACATACAGTAAGCATTGAAATCAACCAAAGAGAGCTGCTGAGGCCAAGAAGGGTTATTTATATTAAACGAAGATTGCCAACTGCCAAAAGTAAAATGTGGATATAATTTTATAACACCATTTTATAATTAAAGTCATAAGTGAGGTTTCCTGCTATTGTTTAAAAATGTGTCATGATAAATTTAAATCAAGGATGAAGGCACAGAATGGGCTGCTAAAGAACATACCAGTACCACAGAGATGGTACAGGGAACATGTCTGTTGCAACAGAAAAACATGTGCTAACAATTTCGGTGTAATGATTATATTTATTGCATATAGATTCTGTTTTAGGAACTATAACCACTTAGGAACTGTTTTCATTCATGTCAGATTGAGGTTAATTTGTTGTTACTGTACAGCTATAGATAGATTTTTACTGTCAGAGAAATTTAAGATGTTGGCTTAATGATAAGGCAGTCTTCTAGCCAGACCAGGTTCTGCAAAAGGTCAAGAAATCCAGAAAAGTTAATAATTTGGACTAATATTTGTGTCCAAAGCATTTTGGAGTCAATATTGTATCAATAAAGCAAAACTTTGGCTAGTAAATAGCCACTGGCCAGATCCAGGAAAATAAATATTTAAGCACATGCTGAATTTGAACAGTTTCAGTGGGACGTTGATTTTAATAGGTGTTAAGGGCTAATACAGGGATGCTTTTTTTCAGTTATTGCCTACACTTGAAGAAGAAATAACTTCATTTTCTCCCATTGAACAGGAATAGTGACATCCTTTTGTTGTAATTACTCTGTATTCTGACTACATAATTTTGTGTGCCCTCAAAACCCTTTATTTAGAAGATTTTAGGGCTAACCATTACTAGTTGCTTAGCGCATGTGCATTATCACCATCTAGACTCCAGCTAGAGGTTCACAAGTTATTTTTGCAGTAAAACAATTTTGTTTCTACACTGGAAAAATCTTGGAAGCTGCACAATGCAGGAGCCATTGATGCCACTCTGAATTCTGACTCATGCCTAGACAATTTCTGCCAAAATGCTTCTTTTTTTAGTTATTCCTTGAAATTAGGGATGCTGGAATGGAAGCGACTGTGGAACCCTAGTGTAACAGGTCACTCTAGCCACTGGTCTAATAAATGCTGAAAAAGTGTTCTTAATAGTGACAGTAATTCTAAAAATGTTTTTCTCATAGTCTGAACTGTGCACTCCATTGCTATTAAGATCAGCTTTAAATATCTGATCTCAATTAACCTCCTTTTAAAACTGAATCAGGAAAGGCCACGTTTAGATGTTATCAGTAGTCAGGAAAAAGATGCCCTCTTGTATTAAGCACTTTACTATCTAAAGCTGGAAATGTCTCAGACCATTTAGAGACAAGGCCTGTGCTACTGGAGGGGGGTGGGGGGAGTTCTGCTGCCAGAAAACTGAAATATTTGTGGGTTACTCAATGTGAGAGCAGCTGACTGAGCTGAAATCACAGCCTCCTGCGTTTCACAGCAGCAGGAAACATTTTGTTGTGCTGCTTCCCTGGGTGCTCTCTAATGACAAAAAAATTGCCCCTTTCTGTCTGGTGAAATGCAGTCAGAGTCCATGGTAGCTGGACAGAAATCAGGCTAGACAGAGCTGCTTAGCATGGTTTGCATTACACACTAGCTGCAGATACTGCCTCCAGGAGAATATGCACACTGAATATTTTGACTTAATTGAGCCCAGTCTGTGTCACCAAGAGGCTTCTCATCTTTGTCCTCATAAGTTAATATGTTCAGAAGAACATCAGGCTTCTCTCTTTCAAATATCTTAGAGATATGAAAATTTTGAGAAACAATAAAATACAGATTGCAGTGTTGAATAAAAGGGAGTGTGAGTCTGGAGTTGTCCATTGAATTGGAACTAGAATTTGGTGGAGATGCTGCTTCTGTACCCAAAAAGATAAATGTAGTTGCTGTTAGCTGCAGCAAAAAAATGGTATTTTCACACTGGGCACTTGTGACTGAGCAGGTCTGCTGCTGAACAGAACTTTCTAAGCTCTGTTGTGGAAGAATCTGTTCCCAATTCTTCACCTAGAAAGGAAATAATTGGGTTTTTATTTCTTCGAGATACCTGCCATAAGTTGATGCATATATTGTGGATTTCAAAATGAACATAAATAAAACTATTAGCACTCTATGCTTAGCATCCTTGGTGGATTTTATATCTTCTTGGTAGTTACATGAAGTATTAAACATTAATCCTGGATTTCAGTGACTGAATGATTTACTGTAGCTTTTAGTCTTTCTAAAAAAATGAGATTAAAATCCACTTCAGGGGCCTGCCAGAGAATACATGGCAGTTCACAGTCCCTCTCCCCATTCAGAAATCATACCCTGCATCTAAGTTCATTATTGTTAGTAGCAATGAATGAGCATTTTGTAACAAAAACCTGCTTAAAAAGAAAAAAATCGAGGTTTTATCTGTTGCAGGAAATCAGTGTTGCTCTGAACAGGACTTACCTTGCTCTCTGGCCCTTGGAACTCTGCCCTACAAGATGAAGTGAAGTCTTTGAGTGAACCTCACCAGGCAAAATTGGTGGTTCCACAGAGTCCAGAAGAGTATTCCCAGCTCCAAACAGCTTCTGCTTTCAGGTTTTTGATTCATTTGGAGCTGACACACTAGAGCTGTGGATCAGCTTGAGACAAAACACTTCAGTGGTCTACAAAGCAAAACCACACTGTTGTGAACTTACCATTAGAGTTNTATTATTTAATATTTATATAATATTATAATAATAGTAGATTTTTTTTATATTATTCTCCAGAATAAAATTGTCTTTTCTGTGGAGAAAACCCATCTTTCAGCTTGTTGCTCCCCAACAGCCACATTTGGAAAGCTGTTTTACCCTGGGAGTGCTTCTCATCCATGAGGTGGGTGCCTTCTCAATGTCTGGTGTCACCCCTTCAGTGCCTGAAACTGAGATCAGTGAAAATTCCTGTTTTTTTTCTGTCTTTGTAAGGGCAACCAGGCAAAGGGAAGCTGCAGCACTTAGGATCCCATCTGGAATCTGGGTCCCACTGGATTTAACTCTCATCTAGCTGATTTTTCCTTTGAATTATTCCCCACCACCCAGGGAAGTAAATGAAGGTGTCCCTTGGCTCAGCATACCTTAGAGTTTCCACCATCTCAAGGCACTGCAGGAGCAGCAATTCTAAATATAAAGCCCTTTCTGATAGCACTGGGGCAAGGGGAACATGGCCTTGAAAATCCATATGAAATGAACCCAATTTCCTCTGAGATGTTAACGTGCCACACTGACTTCAAGTTAATCAAAACAGATGTTTTTTCAAATGCATCCAACAGGATGTAGAAAATTTGGCTATTTACTGCAGATTCAAAGGCAAATTCCTTACAACCACCACGGAAACCATGGCTGTTTGCTGAGCACTGGGCTTTTTACATGCCACGTGCTGGCTTCTGCACACTGTTGCCTATTTAAAGCTTAGTTATACACTAAAGATAGCTGCACAAATCTTGGTTTTGGGGATATAATTAATATATCCTGCCAATTTATTCAATAGATGCAGGGTCAGGTCTAGTTCCTGTGTAGGAGCAGGACACTCTTACATGGATGTTATATTCTGGATGCTTGGTGTTTTACACAAAAGAATGATATAAATGAAATTAAACTCAGGAGTTTGTGTCAGTACTTTGATGTTTCCTTCAGTTGCTGCTATTTTAAATCTCTATTTGATCACACCCTTTCTTTCCCATTCAGTATTTACTCCTGGTGATAAGATCTCCCTGAGCCCTCTCTGTTTTAGTCTCAACAGTCCCATTTCTGTCTCCATGTGGAAGATGCTCCATCCCTCAGTCATCTTTGTGGCACATTGGACTCACAGCAGTAACCCCATGGTTTTTGTACATTGCAGAGCCCAGAACTGGCCTTGCCAGGGCTAAGCAGGGAAAACATTCCTTGTGATTATTTTATGCTGTCTTTTTTCCACTGAAGTCTTGTGTCCCAAGTCTTCTCTTGTACAGATTTAGTATTCTTGATTTTCTAAGCTGCATTGCTCTGGGACACCATTTAAAGCTTGGCACTGCTGAAACAAGATTTGTATTTATTTCATTTAACCCTCCTGCAGTGAATAGTAGTAGGCTGGGGCATTCAGACATTTCAGGACTATGTTCTTTGTGAGGTTTTATGCTTCAGCTGACTGAGAACACTTAAATTCATGATTCTGAGGCTGTGGTGAGCTGCTTGTTTCTGAGTTTTATCCTTAGGTCTGTAGCTTGGGAGCTTGTGCAAGACCCTGTGTCCTGCCTTCCCCAGTGTGCATAGAAACTCCAGCTCTGTTATGCCAGTGGCAGTTTCTCTCCTCACTCCTGAAGTGCTCTGAGGTGTGTGTATGGAGCAGCCCCAGTGTGAGCTGTGCACAGCACTGGTGCCCATGGGGAGCCCTGCTCTGGAGCATCACTCCCTGCTGTGCCTGCTTGGCCACTGTCCTGCACTCACATGAGGGATCCCACACTTCAGCTTGGGAGGGATCTCTGGAGGTCCAACCTTTAACCTCATCTTTGTAGAGGAAGGAAAATCACTTGTTTAAACTTTCAGCGATAACCACTGGCAGTTGTTTGAAGTGCTCGTGCCCCTGGGCACGGGCATTTCAATGCTGAGTGTGCTGCACTTGCTCTATCGGTTCCTTAATGGCAAATTAAGGACTAACTGAATGGATTCCAAACCAAACACAAACCAGACCAGACACACATCCAACCCAGCAGCTACAATGCCTGCATAATCCAGACCACATTGATGAATAAACGGGTATGTTCTCTTTGGTGATTTTGATAACATGTTGTACCGAGTAGCAAATTCTAATTACAGTTCTTTGATACTCTGCTAGCTGGGGGAGAAAAGCAACCTTCCCTTTGCAGTTTTGCATGTTTAGTTTTCCTGGGTTGTAATTCATAATCTGAATGTAGGATCTATTTTCCTCTATTTTCTATTTTCATCTATATTTTGTGACTTTATGGTTTGCAAAATTGACGTGTGTTCAGGGGCCAGGAATATATTTGACTGGGCAGTTCAAAAGAAACACAAAGGGGCTTTAATTTGGACTTATTTATTTTTAAATTCCCTGCAAACTGCTGAGAAATGGTGAGCCTAGTGAAAGCTCATGCAGTAAGAGGCAAGGAAATTGTTCTGTCTTGTGTAGCAGGAAGGCTTAGAATTAAATGAAAAGGTTAAATTATGCAAAAAGAACTTTGGGTAATTAATGAACCACACTTTCATGCAATGTGCTTTTGGAATATCATTTGGAATGTATTCTGGAGTATCCTAGGAAGTTAATGCTGCTGATCTATGGTGATATTCAGGAGATATATCTATGGTGATATTCAGGAGATATTAAGAATCCAAATGCTTTAGTGTTCATGTGCAGAGCAAAAATACTCAGAATGGTTATAAGAAAATTAACAGTACTTTTGGAAGGGCTGTAATGCCCACAGAGCCCACTGGCTTTTCAGTCTTCTGTGGCAATGTTCTTGCCCCTTCTGATGGGGAATCTGGTGGTTGTTGGGTCAGGGTGACTGAGCTTGAGTGTTCCAGGGTGGCATTTTTTTGTCTTTAGGGCTTTTTTTGAAGTCAGAAGTTAAAACCCAGAAGAAAACAGTAGGTGGCACTACAGACTCTCCGTTCTTCGGGGAGTTTTCCACAGTCATTCTTCCATGTGAGCTTGCCCTGAACAAGAGTAGGTGTTTCCAAAAATAACAGTGCCTTTTCCAAGTTTTCCTGAAGTATATGCACGGCTGGTTAGTCATTCATAATCACTTCTTTGCAAACACTGCGGGTATTGCACAGGAGAGCAGCACGTCAGAAATGGGAGCTGTGCAGGAATTCCCAGCATCATGAGCAGGAGGCTCTGAGATGGCCCTTTCTGGCAGCAGGGTGGTGGCTTTGCAGCTTCCCTGCTCTCCCAAGGCTTTTCTGGGCTTGCAGGCTGTGGGCACTGCTTGGCCAGGGGGAGAGGATGGCTAGAGGCTTGTGGAAGATTCTTCTTGCTGTCTGGGGTGCAAGATGTGATTTGGAGTAATTATCCTTTTTCCAGAGACTTGTGAGGATAGCTGGTTCCATCTAAGGGAGCTCTCAAGTGGCTGGTGCCCTGAGTACCTCCTGGCCATCTCTGCTGCATCAATTATAATTTGATTTCCCTGCCAGCCTTTGTTCTTGAAGACATGGACTGTGTTGGGTTTTTTGTGCTGTCCAAGAACCCATGGTGTGAAAGAACACGAACTAAAGATGGGAGCAGCACAGGAGAGCTACAGAGCAATGTTTGTGATTTTATTCCCCTCCCCTTGCTGAAAAAGTTTTATTATGTTGTTCCTTGTTTAGACTCTGGCTTGAGAGATCAGGCTAAGAAAGCCTGAATCAATTATAAAACAAAGAAATGTTGTCAAAACTCGTATAATGAATGTTGGTTTGGAATAGACCCAGTAAAAATGCTATTGCTTGCAGCCAGGATTGCCAAGGGGGGCAGCCCCTGCCTCTCAGGTGCTTATCCCAGGTCCCTGTGCTTCACTGGGGCATGGGAAAGAGCTGAGGGCTGCAGCTCTGAATCACCTTCAGAGAACTTCCAAACCCTCCTCCAGAAGCTGATGTCCACTATGATGTGAATGCTTCCTGCTAGAGAGTGGAGACTGAGGTGCCAAACCAGCCACAAACTTCCTAAGCAAGAGACAAAAGTCAGTTCCCCCCTGGGGGTGCTTGGGAAGGGAGCTTAAATTCCTCCAACTGGATTTTGCACATGTAGGTTAAAGTATCTCCCCAAAGGGCACAGCATCATGCAGTGAATCTAGCATCCCCTCCAGCATGCTTTCCCTTTTCAGCTAGAATGTCAATACAGCTGCTGCCCCAGCTCAGTGCTGCCTGGCACATCTCTGTTACTGTAAAGCTACAGTTGGCCAACACCAGGGGAATGGGCTCTTTCTTTTTTCTGCACTTGTGTGCACCTCTCTTCCTGCCTTTCTCAGAAAAAGAAGGAAAAAAAAAAAAGAATTTGGGTGGTCTTAAGCCTATATTCATATAATTCTAAAGACCAAGAGTCAGAATAGCTAGGAGGCCCTGGGAATCTTTTTAATCTACAGCTGTGCTGTCACAAAGGAGTTGTCTTCCTTCAACTTAAGGGACTTTAAATAGAGGTTTCTTGAAATTGTTATTTATTTCTTGACTTTTGTGATGAAAATGCTTGTTTGGCAAAGGCGAGGAATGGTCTAAAATGGTTGCACAGGGGTGTGTTGGGCTAAGGGTTGCTGTGCCTAAAGGGAGCAGATGATGCAAACTGGGAGCATCTTTGATTCATGGAACTTAATTTTGAGAGTGTGGAAAAGAAGGTGCAGCGTGACAGTGTTGGGTCAGTGAGGCTGGGGCAGGGCAGGCTCTGGACATATGTGTTAATTAGTTTACTTTCTCAATTATCAGCTTGGCTAAGGTTACAGTCTGGGGTCAGTTAAGCCAGGGGGAAAAAAAAAAATCAATCCTTTTTAATGCTCCCCTTTTAAAAACACACCCTGCCTCCACTGGAGCTTTTGCACTCTCTAAAGACCAAGATGCAACTGGAAACTTCTGGGATTTTTTTTGTAGAAAGTTTACATAAAAAGCAGTCTGTGTTCTATGTGTAAAAACTANGGGGTGCTTGGGAAGGGAGCTTAAATTCCTCCAACTGGATTTTGCACATGTAGGTTAAAGTATCTCCCCAAAGGGCACAGCATCATGCAGTGAATCTAGCATCCCCTCCAGCATGCTTTCCCTTTTCAGCTAGAATGTCAATACAGCTGCTGCCCCAGCTCAGTGCTGCCTGGCACATCTCTGTTACTGTAAAGCTACAGTTGGCCAACACCAGGGGAATGGGCTCTTTCTTTTTTCTGCACTTGTGTGCACCTCTCTTCCTGCCTTTCTCAGAAAAAGAAGGAAAAAAAAAAAAGAATTTGGGTGGTCTTAAGCCTATATTCATATAATTCTAAAGACCAAGAGTCAGAATAGCTAGGAGGCCCTGGGAATCTTTTTAATCTACAGCTGTGCTGTCACAAAGGAGTTGTCTTCCTTCAACTTAAGGGACTTTAAATAGAGGTTTCTTGAAATTGTTATTTATTTCTTGACTTTTGTGATGAAAATGCTTGTTTGGCAAAGGCGAGGAATGGTCTAAAATGGTTGCACAGGGGTGTGTTGGGCTAAGGGTTGCTGTGCCTAAAGGGAGCAGATGATGCAAACTGGGAGCATCTTTGATTCATGGAACTTAATTTTGAGAGTGTGGAAAAGAAGGTGCAGCGTGACAGTGTTGGGTCAGTGAGGCTGGGGCAGGGCAGGCTCTGGACATATGTGTTAATTAGTTTACTTTCTCAATTATCAGCTTGGCTAAGGTTACAGTCTGGGGTCAGTTAAGCCAGGGGGAAAAAAAAAATCAATCCTTTTTAATGCTCCCCTTTTAAAAACACACCCTGCCTCCACTGGAGCTTTTGCACTCTCTAAAGACCAAGATGCAACTGGAAACTTCTGGGATTTTTTTTGTAGAAAGTTTACATAAAAAGCAGTCTGTGTTCTATGTGTAAAAACTACCTAGGCAAGGGTTTGTTCATCATTTGTGCCAAAAAACCCCAAACCCCACGTTGTAGAGGATTATCCCCAGAAAAACCAGCAAAAAGCCTAGGAAACTGGAGATAATGATGTAATGGAAAAAACCCTATTGATATTAATATGAACAATAGCAGAATATAAATAATAATTTAATTTTTCTTTATTTTTTTCTACCAAGCTCAGTGTGGTAGTGAGTGCTTTCACAATCCTGCCTGTATTTGCTGTGCAATGAGCAAGGAATTTTCTTTTCCTACATCATTCAGGACCTGATGTGGAGACTCCAAGAATCACATAACCTTGGGCAGTGAGTTCAGATCATGAGACAGCAGCCACCTGATGTTGTGCTGTAGATTTGCTCCTATCTACAGTGGTACCACTTCTCCAAAAGGTGAGATTTAACTCAAATTAGGATAAAAACTTGATTTGTAGTGGGTGTGAGGTTCCTGACTGCACAAGAAGCTTGGCCTTAGTCTGTCTCCATCATGGAGCTCGTGGCTGCTCTGCTGGGCACCAGGATGCTGCAGGGAGTGAGGCTGTGAGAGAAGCAATGCCAGTGGTGCAAGTGAGGTTCAGAACAGCCAGTGGTTGGGTTTATTTGGTATGGGAGAAGCAGCATTTGCAAGTGTGGTCTTGTGGAGACACCAGTGTCCAGAAGTAATTCTATTTTGGGCTATTGAGATGATAAAGATGCTTAGGATGTGTAATGAAGGGTTGTCAGTGTGTGACACTGGCAGCTGCTGTTTGTAAGATGAGGATAATGAAGATAACTGACTTTTGGGTAAACCTGCCTTGGAATTTGACTGATAAAGCCATATCACTACACTTGTATCAGGCAGGAATATTGATAGTGGTAAAATTTGGTTTTTCAGATATCAACATCTGTGCGCGAGCAACACGGGGAGGAAAATGGATCATTTTGATCATTCTAAATGCAATTTGTTCAGTTCTTTTCAAGCATATAATCCCAATACAAAGCGAGGATTTTTGTTAGGGCATTTTTCAATTCAGATGGAACAAAAGCACAGACCACTTGGAGGTTGAATTATCACTTGCAGCTGCACTGATAAAAGAGCAAACACTAAATGCCTCTACAGTTCTGAATGCTTTAGAAGCAATGAAGTTTCTTTAAAGCAGCTGCTTTCTTCCCTGTTATCTGCTTTCTCATTGAAAACAGTATCTCCCTCCTTCCTAGGGCATTCCTACATCTGTCTTATGCATGCCACACAGGCAAGTATCAACAATGGGGAGAAGAGCAGCTTGGTAGTCTGGTGTCTGTTCCCAGAGAGATGTCATGCTATTATCATAGGCTGCAGCTTCTGGCTCAAGGATATTCCAAACAAATCCAATTATTAGTTGTGATGTGCTAGATTGCCTAGGGTTATGGACTTTCAGTCTCTTCTGTATAGTAAACAGAGAATAAATCTGTATAAGTATGCTTACTCTCTGGAAGAAGAGAAAGGGCATGGGGAAAATGGGGAGCTTCCCCCCTTTCACCACTACTTGGAACATATATTAGCTCCAACCCTTGCTGTGTTTCTGGGATACACCTGGAGTCATTAAGAAATACAATGGTTGTAATTAGCATTGACCACCTTTTTTAATATAGTTTTATTTTTTTTGCAGTGGCCATCAGCTAGGTAGAGATAATGAACAAAAATAAGCACGTGTGAACTCAGCCTCCTAGACTCTCTGCAGCAAAGCTCTTGATGCTGAGAGAGGGAGAGGAGAGAGGACTCCCCAGCAATCTCTGCTGCAGTTCTCCTCAAAGCAGCAGTAGCTTCACCCCATTCATTTTCACCTCCTGCTGACAGTCCCTATCTGCAGCCTGGAGGCAAGCCAACACCAGTGCCACTTTGTGAGTCAAGTGTCAGGACATGGCATGGGCTGATAGTGCCTGAAATCTTCCTGGGCCCTTAGAGATAACAGAGCCAGGTGCTCTTGAGAGCTGAAGTTCAGTTCCCATCACCTTCCCCAGGCCTGGAATCTCCAAAGGGCAAGTGGTGAGGCAGAGCCTGTTGACAGGTCAGAGGAGGGGTTTGCTCTCCACATTGACTTTCTGAGGGGTGGGAGAAGGTTGGCTCTGTGCACACACTTGCTAGATACTGCTCTGACATCTGTAACTGCTTTGAAGGAGCCACTCCTGCAACTGTGTGGGCACTAGACCCTCCAGTCTCCACACACTCCACATGGCCAAGCAAGGCTGCACCCATCACATCTTCAGCATGTGATGTTTTACTATTGACAAAAAGCTTATCATGAAATTACCAATCTTACTTTCACAGATAGGAAAAACAAAGAAGTCAGTCCTCTAGTTTATTTGCTGAAAAATCAGTTTCATTTCAGAAAATTTCTGCTGAGCTGAAATTGTTTGCCAAGGTTGACCATGAACAATTTCAGCCAAACTTTCCTACCCTGGAAAAAAGGAGTGAAGTGCAAGCTGTCACTTGGGCATTTTTACATGAAATGCTTAGGCTTTGTTTTGAAGTGAGGTGCCAAGATCAGGTTCAATTAAAATAATAAAAAAAAAAAAGTATTCTAAAAGTAAGGAAGCAAACACTTGCCAGTTGTGAACATAAAGAAACACTTTGTTCAGTGAAATGCATTTTCTCCCTTTGCTTTTCTTTTTGTTTGGACAGAAAAACAGCTGTTTTGCTTTTGGAGTGACCCTAAGCAATTAGAATGAATAACTTGGAGAAACGTTGCCTGTGGTAGGTCACAGATGTGCTGGTGCTGCTGGCTGAGGTTCAGAGGGAGCTCACTGGATGCTGAGGAAGCAATGGCACCTACTCCTGAGCATCATGGGGCCAGGCAGCTTTAGTGGGACACTGATGGTGCATTTTCATGTCCCATTTGCTTCTATTTCACATTTGGGAGTGAGGGTGTCCACAGTATTTTTATCAGGTGCTGCCATGAAGCAGGATAAATGAGGGAAATGCAAGAAAAACCCCATTTTCAGCCCATCAGCACAGCAGAAATCTGCAATTTTCACAGCCTCTGTGAAAATGAGACCCAAGAGACACATATAAAAAGCAACTTAGGATATGTTTAGTTAAAATGAGACTAAATCTCAGCATTTTGGCTAAGCTAAGTGGAAGAATCAGATCCTAACTGCACGTCTGCAGCCAGGAATATTTTGGACACGGACCTGTGAAATGATCAACTGTGTGTTATGTGTGGAACCTTGTTTAAATCTCAATCTTAATACCACTCAGCAGATTTACAGGCACTGTTTGATTCTTAATACCTCTTCTAAAGATCTATCTCCCCAATCCAAGTGTGTTTATTGCCCAATAATAAACAGTGTTGACAGGAAACTCATACAGAATAAACATGATCCTTATGTTTTACTTCTGCATTTTCATCAGAGGTCAGTGCCCCACTCCAGCTTTCTCCTCAAAAATCTTTGTAGTTAATTTTAGATGTTTCTTCCATGATATGTGTCAAACAGTAGTAAGACCTTAATGTAATTTTATAAAATTATATATTAATCAATATAATTAATGTTATTTTATAAATCTTTTAAACATGTATGAACTCCAACATGGAATAAAAATAACCCCTTGCCTCCATCTAGAAATTCTCTATGCTTTAGGTTTCAAACATCTTTAACACTCAAAAATCAGTGTGTAAGTAAGGAGAGCATCTTAGCCTTTTATATCTTTTTGTTAACTTTTTTTTTTTTCCATATAAATTTTGTGGGTTCAGTGAATTCTTGGAACAAAACAAGACTCATTTCCCCCCTGTGTACTGATGGAATTCTTAGAAGTCTGTTTACATAGCCTACAACTATGTAAGTTGTAGGAACCACTGCAACTTGGGAATCTTCTATGGTATGTTTCATTTTCTTATAGCTCAGATTGTATTTAAATTTTCTGTGCAGCTGATACTGCCTTTAGCTTGTTTATTTTAGATTTCTCTGTGTCATTGTCAAGCTTTTTAATCACTTAAACCATTATTTAATGGTCACCTTTAATACACTCACTGCTCTTTTGCACTTCAGAGGCTAAATATCATTACCTTGCCATGGTACTTTTTTTTTTTTTTCTTACCCACATGAAGTGCTAAAAATATTTCTACAAAATGGGGCCTGGGAGCACTTAAAGGCATTTATTATTCGGATCTATTTTTAACCTACTAACACCCTCTTAAAAAACAACAAAACCAAACCCTAAACCTCCTTGACTTTTTTCAAAGTGTCCTTGAAAAATCTTTATTTTTTACATCATGTAGTAAATTTATTCTGGGAAAAGTTGTGACAGTTTCTGGACAGTCAACCAAGGAATCAGCCAATTCCCTGAGCTAAAGGTGGGTGCAGTTTCCAACATAGTACTTTTCTCAGATAATATAGTTTCTACTTGAGCATTAACTGGTTGAAATGCATTGTATTTTGCAGGGGATTTGAGGTGTAGTGAGAAAAACCTGGATTCATTCACAGGGCTCAGGAGATGATGGAAATCTGGTCCATGCAAAACAGTGGCAGAGGATGGGGCTTGGAGTTGAGCTTCTTGCTGATGGGACTCAGTCCAGAGGGGAATAGCTTAAGGAAGACACTCAAGGAGGTGATGGTTTATGGAGAACATCATGGGTTGGGGTCAACTGCAGGAAGAAAATCAGGGGTCATCAAACAGAAAAATTAAATAACTCACAAAACCCATAATGGTCTAGAAAGGAACAGATGGATATCCATCCATTGGAATGGATGTGAGACTGGAAAAAGCTCTGATCATTAAAAATATTTTATAAGTGGAAGGAAAATGTGTGACTAAGTAGAGATGAAACTATAGCAGAGATCTTGGGGCTGCTTGGAGGTGCAGGTCATGCTGTGGAGCCAGGCTGCTGGATATTTAGAAGTAGCTGGACTGCCATTCTCCACCTATGGAGTTATGGAAATCCTTTATCCCTGCTGTGCCCTCCTCATCCTCAGCAGGTAGTGCAGTGTGCCAGTCTCAGTATGGAGCCTTTGACTTCCCTGAAATTCAAGACTGGGCTATGCAAACATATAAATGGGATTAATGAATGCAGCTCATTACCGGCTCTTGATTGAGACCACACATGATGCTAATCAATCACTTTGGAGTGCTAATGGCTTTGGGTGGCTGACCCCTAACCTAGGCTTTGATGACCATCTTGTCAGGGACACTGAGCAGAGAGCTCTGGACAGCATCCACTGCTCTGTAAAGCAGTCCAAGAAACCCTGGCCAGCTGCACGTGTTGACTGGAGAAATGATGGATGCTCCACGTGCAGATTGCCTCTAGACCGAGCCCTTTCTTCCCGGGGCAAGAGGGGACCAACGTGGGCTGTGCCAAGGAGATTTTGATGAGGAGGTTCTGTGGAGAAAGGGAGTTGCATAAAGGAAGGGTGTTAGGGTAAAAGTCCAGCAGAGCTTGCCAGAGGTGTTGGTGAATGGCTGCAGATGGCAGTTCCCTGCTGTCACACTGAGACTGGCTGGCAGATGAAACTCCCTGGTGCCAGTAGAGTGGGTAAGTCCTGGGGCAGCTCTGTGGTAGGGGGCTGCTGAGAGGTGCCACAGGTTTGTCAAGCTTTGCTGAAGAGTCAGCATGTCTGCTGGCTGCTGCCCAGACTGTCTGGGCATGGCTGGGTCTTGCAATCTCCATCTTCACTAGGCTTGTAGGAGCATTGTGTGTTGTCCTGGCACTGCCCTGCTTCCTAAGCAGAATTCATTTTTACTTACATGAAAATAGCTGTTCACTTCAGATTTGGTAAATCCTAATGACTGGTTTCCATTGGCTGCAGTGAAAATCAGCAGATGGGATGGATTTTGGCAACCTGGGCAATAATCTAGAATTATCAGAGTGAAATAATTTAGATTGTACCTCATCTGAAGCAGAGTAGTGCTGCACTCAGAACAAGAAAAAGGAACTATGGAGAAAGATCTGCAATGGAAGCCTGTGGTGGACCTTCCCATCCAGGGAATGAGCAGCTACTAGAGGGGCCTTGCTTCTCATCTGATGCTCCCTGGTTCCTGCTGATGTTAACCCTGACTTCTGTGCTGGTCCATCCTGCAGTATCTGAGGGTGAGCTAAATTTTTTCCTCCTCCCTCCACCCCGGCCCCAAAATATAGAGCCTTTTGTTTGGACTAAAAATTACAAATTCAAGTGGTTCATTTTTGAATCGTGAGATAAATGAAAAGCAGCTGGCCCTGGAATGGCTGAAGTGAGTCAGGTTCCTAAAGCATTTCTATCTGGGGCTGGAAGGAGGGGTTTGGAGTGTCCTCTGAATGCAGGTCTGTTGCATCACAGGAGGTGTGGTGCTTGCAGCAGTTGCCTGTTCCCTGCTGAGACATTGCTATCATTTAGCTCTGATTGTCTGTCCATTTGCCTGGATTTGTTGCTTTGTCACAAACAATAAGAATCCCAAGGAATCAGAGAGCAGATTGGAGTACCCTAGCTGGCATGTCAGCACAGGGAGAGGTGAACCTTACCCTGGGAGTTCTGAATCAGATGGTGTGATTGCAGGAAAGCCTTTTCCTACAAAGCTAAAATACAACTCTGCTCACCTGACCTCATTTTCTAATGATATCTGATGCACCTTGGCACAAAAGGCTAGAAAATCGGATTGTTATGCCCACAAACCCTGCTGCTTTTCCCTAGTGCTCTTTCTTCTGATGAATTTACTGCCTTGTCTGCCTTCCTTAGCTCTTTCCCATCTCTGGATGTTCCTCTAGAGCTTTCTACTCTCTACCAATTTTTCACATTTTCTGGCTAGCCAATTTTTATCATTTCTCTCTAGATCCCAAATCTAGGTGCCCTGTGACTGGCAGGCCCTTAGCTTAGAAAATAGGCTAGGAATGGTTGTACTTAATATAGACTAAAAAGCACTGGTCTGGAAGTGTTAGCAGCTGGATTTTAATGCCCTTGCTCACATTCAACAGTATATTGGGGGAATGGAGGCTGTGGCTGTACTGTACAGAGAGGCAAGAGTGGGAATGATGAAAGAACTGCTCTGTCTTCACATTGGCAATCTTCCTTTTGCTCTCTCTTGCAGTATTTTGACATTTTGGCTCAGTTTTAGCCCATTTAGAGCCATGCAAAAGGGGATGCTGAGGCTGGACATGGAAGGCAGTGATTCTGTGATTACAGCAGGACTGCTGTCTGCATACAGTTATGTATGAAGCAGCATGGGGAGCTTGCAGAGCAGAAAAGGCTATTCCCAAAATAGCTGTATTACTTCTATCTCGTGGCTTTTGTGCCTTTGGTATTGCTTTGACTATCTCTCATTCTGGGCTCCCTTCAGCAGTGGGGTGGATGTTGAGTTTTGACAAGCAGCCAGACGTTTTCAGTTCACTCTGAAAGGTCAGTGAAAGTTGCTCTGCCTATCTGTGGAAATCTCACAACTCCAGGTCTTCTCAAGAGATTTCTTCAGGTTTTCACTTGGCCAGTTGGAAATGTTAACAGCTGCCTTTGTTTCCATACTTCTGGACCCAAACCAGACATAGAAGCAGAGGTTTGTGCTGCAAAGACTGTAATTGGACCATGTGGGCCATAGAGTGCATTTGAATGAGCAGGAGATTGCTGCCTGCCAATTTAATCTCAATTTAATCTCACAAAATCAGGCACTTTACTAGTTGTTGCAGATGCAAAGGATGCATGGAAGTGAGAAACTTTATTATGGAAGAAAAAGTGGGATGGATTATCACAGTCTGCTAGTTAAAGTGCATAAAACAAAGAAAAAAAACCAAACTCAGACCTGCTAAAATAAAATCAGTTGGCCAGCGACATGAATGCAAATGAAGAGTACAATCAGCACCTCAGGGTTAATTATACCAAAAGAACACCATTTCTACTATGCCTTGGTGACTTTATTAATTAGGTGTGGTGGACTAATGATAGAATCATAGAATGTTTTTGGTTGGAAGGGGCTTTCAAAGGTCATCTAGTCCAATCAATCACTAATATATTGGTTTGACGAGCAGAAAGTCAAGACAGAGGCAGAAAATAGAACTTTCTGTATGGTGTTTAATTGCAAGCCAGGCAAAAGAGGAAAACACTTTAAAGACCAATGAAATTTTCAGCAAGTTCTTGATTTACACCTTGCTGAAACTTGAAAAATTTGCCCAGCTCTTGGTACCAGTGAAAGTTTTCAGTGGAAACAGGTTTTTCAGCAAAAAAGTGTAGATTTAGCTATGGTAATAGTTTCACGGGAGTATGTTGCTTTTGCTAAATGGTTCTTCAATTAAAAACAGCAAAAAAAATCACCCAAATCAGGTAGATCTCCAAATCTACCAATGCAAGAGGGATTGCATTTCAAAATTGCCTCTTGAAAACATTTCAAAATTGAAATAAAAGAATCCCTTGGGATCGAGCTGATGTTTAGTTTGGACCCAAACAAAGTAATTTCAATTTTTCTACTTTGCTGGAATTTTTGAAACTCATTGGGATTGGATAGACCCAAAACAATGCTCTCCAGTTTCTAGAGACTGCTGCGAGTCAAAATTGGTTATTTCCACAGTTCAGCTCTTGGATCTGATCCCAGTCTTACTCAAGACAACAGCAATCCTTTATCTCAGACGAGGTGATGGAAGTCTGCTGTGCTTCTTCTGCCACAACACAACATATTTTGTGTAAGTGGGATGAATTTCCCATTGCCAGCAGGCAGAGCCATACAGTGGATTGGCAGCAATTTCCATCTTACTGGGAATGTCCTTGCTGGATTTTTTTCAGGTTAATAAATCTTTATCTAGCTTGGTCTTTTTCTGATCTCTTTTCTGATAGACACAAAGGTTTCTCATTGAAGAAGATGAGCATTCACGGTACCATAAGTAGCTGGGTGTAGCCCTCTCCCTGCACTCCTCAGTTGGTACCAGCCAGTCTTGCCATTAAAGGTTATTAAGAGGGTTTTGTTGTTGTTGTCGGGTTGTTTTTTTATCAAACAAGCTTAATTAATTAACCTGAATGGCCACATTGCACTAGTGTCACCCACTTCCAGCAGGATTTTTTGAAGGTACACAGCCCTTTTAAAAGATGAGAGCTTGCCTTGCTAGATCAAGTTGTCATTATGTTTAACTAGGTCTTTAATTATAAGCAGATGGATGAATTATTTTAATCACCGCTATATATCTTAACAGTAGTTTGTACATTGGCACAAAGCTGAGAACATCAAACAGCAGTGAAATGCTAGAGCAGGACAGCTGCCAACCTCTAAGGGAAGCAGTTGATCAGAACCTGTCATCTTAAAAGGCTCAAAGAATGCAAAACAAACATTCAGGAGTAGTATACTAAATATGGCTTATCAACCCCACTCTGCTCTCTGATAATTCATCTATATCATTTATTTTCATACTTTGCTCTGCCTATCTTAGTCTGTAATTAGAGAGCTCCAGGTATTAGCTTCTTCCTGCCTTTGAAATAGTTGCTTGGAGGCTTTTCAGAGTAAAAGACACAATTACTCCAAGGCTATTTGATGCACAGTACAAAAGAATTTTCACGTGGAACTGTCCCTTTCGTGTACAACAATTGACTGGAGTTCATTTTGGCACCTACTGTGGTTTCTAGTTGCTGATCAGCCTGCTAGAAGCTGATTTCCCTCTCTAGCCCCACTGCTGCTGCTCAGTGTGATGCTGGGTTGAGGTGAGGATGGGCACCAGTGTGGCAGCCCCTCCTGCCACACAGGGATGCCAGGGGTCCCAAGCTGCTGATGGATTTCCCCATCTCCCCCTTGCTGTAAGGAAATCATTAGCAAGGGGGCTCAGGAAGTGTCAGTGCTGTCACCTTGGGAGCAAAGCCTCCAAAGGCAGGAGAATTAAACTGACACCCAGGGTGATTTTGTCTGTTTGATGTCTGATTATACAGCAATTACTTTCTAATGATGGTGTTGATTTGAATGAGATTATTGTGCTCTTGATCAAATGCAAGTGCTGTGATAAAACCACTGCGTTTGTTTGTTTTCTTGCCAAGTAATAATGATGTATTAAGTAGGATTATATTATCTTTTGAGAATGTTTTGCATTTATCAGCTATGGTCTAACTGTGGCCTTTATTGTTTAAAACTGTATCTGTGAAAATCAGTGAAGTCAGAATGTTCCAGTTTTGCTTTTTCTTGATTTTGAATTGCCTTAGTCTGCTAGATAAAAACAATAATTTATACTTTATAAAAACCAATATTTTATATGTAAAAAAAGTCATCAACTGTAATATGCTTTTTACTCAGAAATATTTCTCTCCAGTCAGAGCCAACCAGGGTGTTAAAAAACAGACTTTTTATTTCCACATTTTTCCTCTGGAAATTTAGGAAGTGTAGAAAATGTTAATACTCAGGAGCTTCTTTACCTACCCTATAACAGATTCCCTCTAAGGCAGTGGATGAATTGGGGAAAGTCAGTTCCAAGGGGCATTCTCAGATGTGCTGGTCAGACTCTGTGCCAACCTTCCCTGGCAGGGTCAGTTTATGAGGTGGTCAGCTAGTGTGAGTTTTGCAGGTGGGATGGACAGAATGCCCAGGATGAACCTAGCAAATGTCACTCTCATTATCTACAAATTAACCTCTCTAATGGATAGCTTAAAGTCCAGAGCCCAAGCTGCAAGAACTTGCATCTGAAAGCTGAGAGCTGCTTGCCACCTGCCTTTCCAAAGCCTCTTGCAGATGCTTCCCTGCTTGTACTGTTCCTGCCTTTTGCCCACACTGGAAAGCAGGCTCAGGCTTCCTCACTGAATACCAAAGCAATTGTCAACTAGCTAGTGGATGTCTGAAAAGCAGAGCTTGGTACACTTTGTACCTGCTGCCTCCCAGAAACCAAGAGAGCTGAGCAGAAAGTGGCATTGCCATGCAGGGCTACATTGCAGCTTGACTTTGACATTAATTGCACAGGAGTGAAGACTAATTCAGGATGGAAGCAGCTTCTCTGTGCCATGGGGTCTGTTCAAGGGAGAACTTTCACACATCTCTTTTGTTTCAAGTCAGAGTAGTCAACATTTTTATATACCTTTAAATTGGTTTTCTATGCCTATAAAGGAAGGGAATAAAAAGTTTAGGGAAAAAAAAAACCCTTTGATCCAGGAATGATGAAATATTCTTGATCAAAGTAGAATATTGTTGACATTCTCCAATGGAGACACTTCATTAGTATCTGTTTGACAATAAAATGCATCTGCTTGTGATACCATGGCCTCTTATCAGAGCTGCAGTTTCAGTTGCTGCTGCTTTGCTTTTCCTGGTGTGCCATGCTGAGCTACACTGCTGCTGCTGAGCCTCTTTTGCCCTCATCCCATAGACACAGCTATACTGCTTTTCTGAAATTAAACACATGCTCTTGCCATCCTCTAGCACTGCTTGAATCTTTGATCTTTCTGGGCTGTTCTAAAATCACAGGAGCTCTGCTGACTCCTCCTTGGGTGTGCATTGGCAATTCTGGGGAATCAAGGAGTTGCCCTTTCTCCTTTGGCTTGGGTAAGCTTGACTCTTCCAAAGCCATTCCTTCATTTTCTGCTGGAAAACTGTGCTGAAGGGAAAGAGTTCAAGGAGTTAGCCCTCTGTCTTTCATGAGAAAATGTTCATTATACCCACAAGGATCCCTAACAACAGGAGTGCTTGGCTTAGCCAGGTCCAGCCAGGGAGCAGGATGGAGATGCACCAAGTGCAGAGATTTTTTTTTTCCATGTCACACTTGGAAGCTGGTGTCACCTGTGATGGCTTCTGTCCTGTTCTTTGTGTAGCCATGCCTGGAGCTGGCCAGGTTTCCACACTCCCCAGCTCCATTAGCTCCTCCTGTGAGCTAGGCCAAAAAAAGAAAGTCAAAGAAAACCTCCATTCATGGGATGAAGGACGATGAAAGGCAGGGAGCAAAGATGACACAAAGCTGACAGCTGTGGCACACGTCTCCTCTCTTAGCCAGCAAAGCTGACAAGTAGATTGCTCAGGACAGGCACTTACAGGTTACCCTGTCAGCTACTTGAATGCCTTGTCTTTTATCTGCCACCTTCCTAGCAAAGAACAGAGAGCTCTTGTGCCCATCTGCTCAACTGCTTCATCCTGGCACATCAGCAGCCGCAGCAGCACGTGAACACAGACTAGTCCAAAAGCTGCAGTTGGGTTGCTGAAATCTTTCCCTTTCCTCGCGTGTGTGGGGACACGTACGTGCCCAAGCAGCTGGATGCCCTTGAAAAGTCCTATTCATACAAGTCAAATTCTCCCAGCCATCAGAATTGGGCTTTTTTTGTTGTTGTTGTTTTCTAAAGCCCCACTCCATTAGTCACTGGGCAATAGCGTGACTTGTCTAGGGTAAGTCCTGCACCGTGCAGAGCTCCTTCAGCCTGTGGATGATTTTGGTTCTTTTGCCTTGCTTTTGTCCTCACTGAAAAGGACAGCAAGGGCTGTGATTTCTTTCTCCTAACATTTGCTTTGAGCTTCGTATAAAAGAAAGAATTTATTCGTGTCTAATCTCGGAGGGAGAAAGACTTGAAACTTCCTTTTGCCTTTAGCTGGTGCAGCTGCAGGGGGTCAGGGTGAAGTGTGGGATCTTCTCATAAAATGCAAACTAACACTGCAACTAAACACAACTTACCCAAAAAACCCAAATTCCAACATTTCCTGACTTCACTTGTTCGATGATGCCATCTTGAACATTGACTTCAGATGGGGTATATGTGGGCTGTGACATAGACACCCTAAAATATGATTTACAACTCTAATTGTATTTTGTCAGTTGGAGCACAAGAGGTTGAGGGGAAACAGAAGGAAAAACTTGTTCCCAGTGAGGGTGGACCTGGTGATGGATGAGCCTGAAGGGTTTTGCCTGAGTGCAGCTCATCTGTAAGGTAGACAACCACTGTGACTGAGATTATTATGTTAAAATGCTGTCTAGAGCTTGCCTGTAAATCAGGATTTTGAGCTGTTTGAATAAAACTAAGATAAGTCCCTTTTGACCCTCCAGAATTCTCCAGCTGTTAAGAAAAAGAAATGCTAATTATCTGAGTGAACACAGTAATTTCTTTAACACATCATTCCCTCCTCCTTTTCTTCTCCAAAACTGTGTAGTCAGTGTTTATAGAAGACTAAACATGCTGCACAGTGCAAGAGCCTAAAGATTAATTAGTAAACAATTAAGATCCACTTTGAAGAGTAGATGGGTTGAGTGTGATTATGCTAGAGATACATTTGTGGGCCATGGGCCATTCAGAGTATTGCCAGTAATTAAAGATCTGTTCTCTACCACTTCAGGAGCTCTTTTAATTAGCTTGTATAAATGTCTAAATATATCTGTGGTATCATCAGGCAATTTTCTTGATCATACAGGTTTTGTTGTTATAGATTATTCGAGATGATTACATAGAATTTTTTTTTTTTGTGGTTGCTTATTAAATTAATTTAACTGCCTGCATTCTCAATGGCTATAAATCAGTGTCACTCCAGGCTGGAGAGCTGTGGTGATTCCCACTGGGAAAGCTGCATTCAAGGGGGTTTTCTTCAGGTTGTGATCTCATTGTCAGTCAGTGGAGTGTGGTCAGGCCAAGAGACTCTGCCCCTCAGCACTCGAGGGAGGAAAGGAAAAGACACTTCTTTTCCCCAGGGTCTCAGTAGTATGTGTTTGCCAGGTGTCAATCATATTGATGAGAAACATTAATTTACTCATTAAAACCTTCCAAAGCAAAAGAAACGGTCTGCAGGAAAATTTGGTTGCAACAACATCCTTTTTATTGACCTGCTGAAGCAACTTCTTCACAGCCCAAGAAGAATTATTTGTGTTTGGAGTGCTTTAGCTGGTCAGGAGTGCTGATAAACAGTCCCAGCCAAGCTGCTTGAGGAAAACAAATGGACACAAGAAGATAAAATGGCGAAAATGAAGATTTATTGGAGTGGAGGCTCCTCCTGGCAGGTCACACCTTGGAGAGCCCTGGCTTTGCCAGTTGAGGGCTGGGGGGTTGATGCAACCTGTTTTCAGAGAGAAAAGCAAGATCCATTTATGAAAGCATTTAACAGGAAAAATGCAAATCTCTGCCAAGGGGCAAGAATTCAGATGACCTTGGCTGCAGTAAGAATAGATTGTTCCCATTCAATAGAGAACAGAAACAAGGAGCTGTGCTCACTCCAGTGTCAGGGGAAAAAAAACATTGGAGAAATGTCCAGAAATAGTTCACCTTAGTGAAAATAGTACCTCTGGAACATTACCAAGGTCAGCAAGACCCTGACTTATCAATTCTGTTCATGTTCATAATAATTCAAGCTGTCAGACACTAACTTGTCCAACTAAGATACTAAAAACTTTCATCTCTGTCTCTCTTCTCTGTATTTATTTCCTTTTTTTTGCACACTTCCATCCTTGTCCCATTGCAGTGTAGAAATGGAATTTGGGCAGAACAAGTGGTGCAAATGCAGCTGGGACAACTCTGTGGCTGTTTCCCAGAGCACTCCTTTAGATGTGTGAAGCACATCACAGATCTTCCCCACTCTTTGCTCCTCATAAATGCCCTTTATGCCACCAAGGGGAGGATGGCAGAGGAGCTCCCTGTTCCTGCATGTGCTGTTGGGTGTGTTGTTCTGCAACAGGGCACCCTCCAGGCTGCTCTAAATGATGCTAGTGATGATGCTTATTCAAGCACATTGTCATCAGTTGAGGTCTTGTGGGCCTTGACCCTTCAGCCTCAGTGCAGGTTGCACCACAGCAAGCCTTCAGTTGCCTATTTAGAGACCAAATAAGTGCTTTGCTGCAGCAGAGAAACTCTCCCAGTTGAAAGTTCTCTGTAAAAATGCAGTGCACAAATGAATTATTTTGTGTTTTTTTTTTTCTGTAAAGGTTTTCAAGCTGCTTTGTCACAGAAGAGACATTAAACAACTTGCACTTTTCTTTCTTTCTTTGTCTCTCTGTTTCTCCCTGCTTTAAAACAATACCTCCAGCTATCTCAAAGGCTGATAAGGAATGAGAAGCCTGGGGGCACTGGTGACATTTCACAGGATGGAGTTAAAAGATAGCTGACCTAATGTGACAAGTGTCTTTTTTCAAGTCTTTGCTAATAGCAGCATCCACTTAGAGTCCTTAGGTGTGTGTCAGATGCCATGGGCAGTCAACTGAATCATGTCAAAGGGCTGCCCCTCATGCCTAAATAGTCTCATATCAGCACAAAGCCCTGCAAATCCACCAGGTGGACTTGAATCATTAGGCTTTTGGTTAGCAAGAAGTGACCAAGAGGCTAATATTTCATCCTCTGTGGCTTTGCTCTGCTCAGTGATGCTGTCTTTGAGCTGTACAGTGGCTTTTGGGTGGTTTTTTTTTTTTCTCTTGTTTGCCCTTTGAGGACCTGGGGGAACTTTGAGTTGATTTTTGCAGGGCTGATTTTAGAAGCACTTTGAAAATCCTCTTCGGAAGAGTCTGGGGGTAAAGTTCTGAAGTGTAGGGCTGGGAAGTGCCACAGAATAGAGCTCTGACCCTGTGTCTGTGCTGATGTACTGAATTTGCAGTGACAGAGCACTTAATGACTGGCACTAATTAATTTATTCTTGTATGCCAGTAACCCTCTGGGGTGTTAAGCAGGAGAGGTAAACTCAAAGCAGACCAGTGGGCAGTTTGCTTCCGAGTATGATGGTAATATATTGTATTTTTCTTTAATTTTCTGTGCTCAAATTCAATTAGACAACTCTAGGCAACACTTCCATTTTTTCTTGGTGCTTGCATGCAGATCAGAACAGCCCAAGAGGAACCTGGGGATGAGGCTCAATAATCTGATGGAGTGCAAGAGGAGGAACCAAGAGTTTGCCCATCATGTTCCCATGGTTTTCTGTTCTTAGTGCAAGTGTTTCAGGCAGTTGTGTGCTGTTTTATTCATGCAGGCTTTTTTAATGATCATTTCAGTCCACTCTTTATTTTTTTATTTTTTTAAGACTCATCATTAGAAAAACTTAACTGCATGAACAGGGAAAAAAACCCCAACCCTTCCTTTGACAAATTGGAAATCTCCAAAGACTTGTAAGCCAGTGTGAAAGATTGACTTAATGGAGCAGTGTATTTTTGATACAGCAAGGAGCCTCTGATTAGGCTGATACAGATTTTCTAGAGATTAGAAAAACCTGAAATGCTTTAAAAAAAAATAAAAATCCAGTGTGACAAAACAGTTTTGACAGCATAAATGAAACCTAAAGCAATGTAAAATGTAATTATTGCAGCTATCCCTGTGACCCATCTATAGGCTGCCTTGCTCTGGCCTCAAGAGAGCTGGGCTTATTTTCCACCTATTTATTTTTCTGCATGTTTGGCAAGACATTTTTTAGCCTATTCATTTGCTTTTCTTTAGTCCCCTTTTTCTGGTTCCTCTGTATTCCACCATGGCTTTTGGTGAAAAGGTTAAAAACAATAAATAAGGGATTGGAAGGTTCCTGGCACTGACAGAATTTGGTGCAGGTGACATCTGCTGTAATTTCTTTTTCCTTATAGTAAATTGCTTTTTTGTGGCACTACTTCACTCCTAACTCTCTGTGTCAGCAAATGGCCAGCACAATCAGTTTCTGCTACTGCTGTCAATAGGTTTGTGATCATTTCTGTCAGTATTTTTGCTGTAACATATGATTATTCCCACTACACTAAAATAAATGGCATCAATGTTTAATGCAAAGCTGGGAATTTAACTGTGATCCCAAGGATAACTGGCAACACCAGCTGCAATTTGCATAACTTTGCTTTTCTGTATCTCAATACAGTCAGAATGGTTTTATTGCCCTGGAATTTAATACATTTTACATTTGTAAATCTCTCTAAAATCTATAGATCAGTTTAGCCAAATTTAAGGCTTCTTTAGTAAATCAAAAATACGCTGCTCAATCAAATCAATCTTTCACATCATCTTAGAAGTCTTTAGAGATTTTTTTAACTTGTAAAATGAGATTTTTTTTTCATGTAGGACTTACACTTTTGTAACAATGCAAGAAAACACACTAAAAATCAATAGATATTGTAATTAAATAATGCCCATGGAGAGAGGCATGATCTTTTTGCCAGTGTCACTTTGAGCTGCTGATGTGACAGGTGAGGCCCAGTGAAGTCACAGGGGCTCCATGGACTTTATGCCTCAGTTTCTACCACATAGCTTCAGGCTAGTGAGGTCTGAGACCAAATTAACCCTGAACTTGATATATTCCTGCAGAAATCTTCATGATCTATGTGCATTGCTACATCTGATGCTTTTGGAATCCTCAATAATGGTGTTATGAGGGGAAAAAAGACCCCCTCAAGTTCTGAAAGCCAGAGGAAACCTCATGCATCAGGACACAAACTGAGTAACAGGGATGGGGCAGCAATTTTGTGTTGCCAGCTGTTTCACACATTTCTTTATTATTTCTTTCATTAATAACTTTTATTAATAAAACTTTCCCAAATTCTTTTTGCTCTGAAATTTTCTGTTAGCCCTAAGGTGAATTATTTGAAAGAGAAGTTGGAATTATGAGAGCATGAATAAAATACTTTGGTTTTTTTTTTTTTCCTCCTTGTGTTTGAATGAAACTTTTGCACTCTGAAAAGTCTCTGAAGCTGGGAACTTAGGATTTGTTTTGTAGCCCTGAGTAAGGGAAGCAAGCAGTGTAATTGATGTCTGCAGAATATCCTGGTGCACAGAGCTGCAGGAGCTGTGGTGACTGTGTGTGGCCACAGCAACTTTAAAGATGAAGGATGACATTTCCAGGATTATCTCATGATTTAGACCCATTTCAAAAGCAACCTTGACATTGAGGAGATTAAGTGTCAGAGAATCTCATGGGTGGAGGCACCTCCATGCCTGCCACTGAAAGGAAAAGGTTTGTTAGTAAAGGTGGGCAGGGAGTGTTATCTTTCTGTGAAGAGTGGGGTTATTTTCATCCCCAGGTTGGCTCAGGAGCCTCCTCCCACACCCTGGAATGCAGCTGCCATGGTGGGACCTGCAGCTAAATCCTGGAGAAGACCATGGTGATGTGCATCACCAGTTGGGGAATAATTATCACCCTCAGACTATGGCATTATTAACACCCCCAGACTGATAACTCTCCCAAGCCATCACATGCTTTTATACTGCCACAGCATGGGTCTTTTGGCTGTTAGATAGTTATTTAAACAGCAGTTTCTCTTGTTCCCAGTTTGGTTTGGTGATTGTAGGAATTAGGTTGATTTGTTTGTGTTCAAGGCCTGTGTTTCTATATAATAATTAACAATATACACCACGGAAATACTGTAATTGTAGCACCCTCCATTGGCTCATCTACCTCTTTTACTTTCCTGAAAGGTTAATTCTAGGCACATCATGTGAAAAATATCTATTTATTCCAACTTAAGAGAGCGTGCACACGTTACTGTTACATTGAGGCAAAATGTGATTAACACATCAATTAAAATACTAATGATCAAGGCTCAAATTGACTAATTGATCAAGTGCTCCACCACTGGCTGTTGCAGTGGGATGGAGATGAGCACTGGAAGGTCTCAGCCAAAATCTGCTCTTGCTCCTGCTGCTGGTGGTGATGGGTGTGTGAAATCAACCTGCCTTCAAGGGGTTAAGCTGGGCTAATGCTTTGGAAATGACAGGCTAGAAAAACAGCATTACTCCAGCAAAGTTTCACACTTCAATTGGAAGAGTTGGGGAAAAAACAACTATCAAAATCAACATTTTGTAAATTCTTTTTCTCTCAGACAGGTCTGCCTGAATGAAACAAGCAGCCCCACAACTTGATTTGAAGCTGCTTTTCCTGTTTCCCACACACTGCAGTCAGCAACCTTTGCCCAGGGCAGGGTGAGTGTTGATTAACATGGAAGCCCCCAGCCCTGCCTGTAATGGTAGGGATGCTCCAGCAAATAGGATGTTTGTTCCACTTGCAGGCCAAGGAAAAAGGAATTTCTGGAATGATCTGGGGGGAAAAAAAATAGTATTATTGTTTATTTTGGCAGTCTCACTCGAACAGCCCTTGAGCTGTTGTGTGGTGGTTCTATTTACACCAAGAAAATTCAAGCACAGGGCTGCCCTGGGCTATGGATCCATGGAATCCTTCCCACTTTCCATGTCCAGAATTCCACTGGCAGTTCCCAGTGCCCTCAGGTGTTCAGCTGGGATGCAGTTCCTCCAGCATCACTGTCTGCCCATCCATTTAGTGCCCAGTGATTTGCTGACTCATCCTGGGGCAAATTTATCAAAGAATACCATCCTCAGGGTTGCAAATGGTCCTTGAGGATACTCCAGTGCTTCCTTCTCTGTAAATGCCTCCAGGAGGACAGTGGGGATTGAGGAAAAGGAGCTTTAGCTGGGTTGGATGAAGCTGAAATGAAAGTAGGGGAAGAGCAGAGCACTCTAAAGTCTCCATTAGTCACAACCAGCCTGGCAAAAGCAAAAATAAAGCTAATTTCTGTTGATATTGCAGCACTCAGTAGTGCTGATTGTGTGTTCCTTGGTGCATATCTTGGAGTTTAGTTATTTCTAGGCAAAACTGTGTCCTGAGTCTATCTCACCTGCTCTGTCTCCCCTCCTGCCATGGCTTCAAGGCCACTTTCTCAAGTCCAGAGTTGAGAAAACTCTGAGACTGAAAAAGTCTGTGAGAAAAAGTCTTTTGGTTGGTTTTGTGTTGTGCCTGTGTTGGGGGAGTAGCTTTACACCTTCTCAGGCTTGCTTCTTGTTGCTGCTCTGCTAAAATTCAAGCACATTTTGGGATGGGGAATGATATAGGCTGCCCTGAGCTCCCTCTTTGCCCTTCCCCAGCCCTGTGTGTTTTCATGACTAATAGGGTAGTTCAAGGGATCTGTTTTAATTTCTTGTGTAGAGCTGATAAAATTCTTGTTTGTGACCCTCTGGATGTCAAATAGAGGATGTTGCCATGGGCTAAAGAGGGAAGAAATGATTAAAAATGAAAACCTAGTAGCTGGCTTTCATGGGAAGTCTAGGAGGAACATTAGAATTAATATTTTTTTGTTTTATATATATCAACAAGCACTTGTTGGGAGCATATATGGAAAAATCATATTTTCAGGAATCATCCCTGAGCTTTATTTAGTGTGGAAATAGCAAGAGCTGTTCCCATGGCCCAAAAACAGGCTTCCAGTGCTTCAGCCTGATGCTTGTCCTGGTCACACTGTGGGTAAAACAGAACTGGAAGCCCAGGATGTAAATTAGCTGTGGAGTTTCCCTTGGCTGTGTTCAGAGCTGGGTGGCTGGATGGGAGAGCTGAGCCTGGCTGTTCCCACTTCTGCCACCCACACAGGGGTGACCAAGGAGCTCTGAACCACGTGTGAGAAATCACTCATGATCCTGAGCATCCTGACTGGTCCTTTTTTTTCCTTTCCAAGGCCCTTGACCCCCCTGCTGCTGAAAAGAGCCAGACACTTCAGCCCATGATTTACCCAGGTGCATGGGATGAAAGCAGGCTGCCTTGGAGGAACAGGCTCCCTTCTTTGGGGAGCTGGGCATTGCTGGAGGTGCACGACTGTCTGAAGTGTTTACATCCTGGCCTTCTAAAGTAATCTCTGTAGGCCATCACTTTGGGTTGAAAATGGGTTTTATTAGGTGAAAATGAAAATGAACTGAAGAAATGCAGTGCAAGCCACATTGCTGTGCTGACAAAGCCTGGTATCCAGGCTGATGTGCCCAGATGGAATGAATACTCTGAGACCACCTACTTGGAACACTCCTCTGATTTTCCAGCTTCTTTAAAGTCTCATAATATTGAAAATGCAGGATGAAAGCAATTGTGAAAAGTGAAAAAGTCCTTGTTTGCCTATCCTGTCATCTGGGCTCTGTTTCACTGAAGCTGAAAATGAAGGTAACTTGCCTTAATGCTGGAGGACAGCTTTTAGTCTAATTGAACCCTGCATCTACTAGACCCAGTATTGAGCCTTCAGTCTGGGGTTAATCCCTTTTATTGGCTTGGGTGCAGGTTATCATCCCTTCTTATCACACAAGGACCCCTTTCTTCTCCCTCGGGATCAGAACTAAAAGGCAGTTGAGAAAGAAATGACAAATTCAAAGCTTTAAGCTTCCCCCTGTCTGCCCCAAACCCACCCTGAGCACCACGAGGTGTTGGGAGACACACGCTTCAGCTGCAAGGCCTGCCTGCAGTTTTTTCTTGCTGGGAAGCTCCCTCCCCTTTCAAATGTGATTTTTCTAGCAGCAGCTTCAAAGTGTAGAGCCTTGCCTCAATTGTTTTGCCCAGCATTTGCTGATCAGCATGTCAGGTTAAATTTATGGGCAGTTGACTTAGGATTTGAACACCTGCTTCAACCTCCTCTCTGGCACAGCTCTCTGAGCAGAGGGATGGGAATGTCAGCACTAGCAAGTGCATAATATTCATAGATATGGGGCAGTCATATTCCTAAAGGGAAATAAATATGGCTTTGGAGGCAAAAAAAAGGATCAACAGGTTTTTTGCTTGAGGCAGCTGGTCCAACTCTGGGATCACAGTTGTCCTTTCTGACCTTAAACTCCAGGAATCTGCTTAAACTGACATGGCCAAAACCCCTCCATGTTTATTAGCAAACTGGTTTGCCATCATTACAGGGCAAAGAATCAAAAATAAAAATAAATATACATATTCTAAATACAAGCAAAGATTTAAACTTCAATAATACTAAATATTCTAGGATGCTGAACTAGCCACACTGGATCTGATCCTGTTTGGCTTTTTAGTTTCCCCTCCCACAGTCCCAAGTCCAGCAGTCAGTGGCCATTGGAGGTGTGTGAGCAGCAGATGACCCCACAAAACACTGATGCCTCTGAAAGAATCTCATCCTTTGCTTCTGGGATGTTGGGCCAAATTCTTCCCATCGTCTGTTCTGTTGCCTGCAAGACTCTTTCCCCTCAGGCACCCTGAAATAAAAGGTTGAAAAAAAAATAGGAAAAAAAAAAGCTTTTTTTCCATCTATATTGTTCTTTGCTAAAAGCATAGCATGACAGGATTGTTTCTCCATAAAAACCAGCACAATGCCTGCTGGCCTGGGTAACCAAAATATACTTTTATTGTTGTGGAAAGGCCTTAATGAGGGAGAAAAAACCCACTTATTTAATAAAGTGCATCAAGTGCCCTTGGGAAAAATTAGCACACAATGACTTGCTGTGCCTGCAATGGAAACAGCAGATTGGAGCAGTGATAGGTTTACAGGAAATATTAAAAATCACAGATGGCTCAAGTTTACATGTTTACAGTGGAGCTGGAACAGCAGCTCAAACCTTCCAGCACACTCTCATTTACCAGAAGGTCAGAGACTTAGTGGTTAAGAACCAACCTGCAGACTGTTGTAAACACACTAGTAGGGCTTGGAGGGGTTTAATCCCAGCTTTTTTCATTCTTTTCTGCAATATTAGAAGCCTTTGGCTGCAGCATTAGTGAGAAGAGATACTGAAAGCATGGCAAAAGGGGATGCTCTGTTGGCAGTGTGGAGCTGAGCTGTTGCAGAGAGCTGGGAGAGGGTTATGAAATTGCCACTGTTACTGGGTAATTAGAAGCTGCTTGGCACTAATCTTATGATTGGCCTCACAACGTGATTTAAAAAAATAAATAAGAGTGCTAAAAAACCTAACTAGAAAGAAGCTGTTTCAGAAATGACATTTATTTATTTATTAGTTCTGGTGCATCTCTGGGATTTAGTAGGAGCTGGACCACAGCAGAGAAAGGGGGTCCCTGCAGGGATGCCTCCAACTCCCTGCTCATACTGGCCATGATTTGTCTAATTCTGAGAAATGTGGCTGATTTTACTCTTCCTCCTCTTTGTTCAGAGGTTTTCAGCACAGGAATTGTGAGATCAGAATGGGGATTTTGCACTGTAAGGTAATGAGATGGGGGTCACCAAATGGACAGGCCATTGCTAGAAAAGAACTCATTGCCTCTAGTGACAGGTGTCTGGAAATAAGTGATTTATTTCCTATAAAAATTTTCTGTCCTATGGACCAGAACCTTTGGGTTGAGCTCAGTGTAGTCTTTGCATTTTCAAGGTATAGTAGCATGAAATGTTGGTGAATCAAAGGAGCAATGGTTTGGTTGCTTTAGTGGGTTAGTGTTTTATTTGGTTTTCAGGAGGTGTTTTCTTTGCACATCTGCATGCAAATGTGGATGGTGTTATTTTGATTTAGCAAGCTCCTGTAATATCATTGGAATCACTGGATAATTAAGTCATGTTCAATTAAAACTGACTGCTGCCTCCACGTCATCACAATCACCAGTACAATAAGTGCATTATTAACTGAGTATTTACTTTGCAGACAGTTATCTTTCTCATCAGAAGGTTGACTTCACTTGGGAATGTTAAAATAGGTGAGTTGAAGCTGGAGATCTCAACTAATCTGGTGCTGATCTCCACACAGTATCTCCATCTGAATTTTACCAAATGAAACCTGGGTGACTCACACTAGAAAAATCTCAACCAATAACATGAGCTCATTAGACACAAATCAATCACCACAGCAACTAAAACCACAACAGGGCAAGGAATAATGAAAAAAATAAAAATAGGAATTTTGGGTGAAAGTGCCCACCACAGCCAGCTCAGAGTTGCTGGGGATAGAGCTGGTGGTGCTGGTTGCTCCAGGATAGGGACCACAGCAAGTGCAGTGAATTCTTTTTGGAAACCCCACATTTTGTTCACCACACACCATTTTCCAGCAGAAACTTGTTTCAGGAGGCAGGAGCCTGGTAGCAAGTCTTGCAATTTAACCTCTGGGGCCATTTTAAACCTCTCTTCTTCTTTGAGGTCTGAAAATATTGGTGTCCATGTGCAAGAGAAGTGGAGTATGCCACGTGGTTGCCCTCACCCAGGTTGGAAGGGAAATAATCCAGTGCCAGAGGAGAAGCAGCTCAGTGATCTGCTGTGATTCTCCTACTTCCCTGGCAGTGGAAGGCTCAGAACCAACATCTCCTTTTGAGTCTGAGACCCTTTTCCCAGTTGGGTTGAGCTCAGTTACCAACAGGGTGGAGAGCTCCACTGCTGAACTCAATCCCAAGGTCTGCAGGAGAAGGAATAACCAAGAAAGGATTTCTGTTTGAAGATCTGCAGCAAGTGGTATCTCTGTGAATTGCACTGGGGTCATGCTGCAGCCACTACTAAGCAGTCATTAATTACTCTACACACCATCGTGGTTGGCCAGATCTTCATTTAAATGACATGCACACAAGTGCTTTTTTTTTATACACACACTTATGTCAGCCTGTGAACCCTTTTTTACCTGCTAGCAGCAGCTTTTAGTTTCTAGAAAGAAGTGCAGTGTGTTTATCTGGGCAAGAGTTCCACGTGATGTAAATCAGTGATAGGCAGTAACTTCAGGGATGAATATTAGCTGAGGGTAGGTGCTGCTATTTGCAGCACAAGCACTGCTGTGTTTCATGTTTTGTTAAGAACCTAAAATAAATTACTGGGGGGAAGTATAGTTAAGGCTGCTCAGCAGAGAGACTTCTTAAGCAGAAAATGCTAGTGTTGAAAGTACTTAATTTCTGAGCAGACAGACTCAGCTGTAGGTATGAATTCAAAGTAAGGTAGCTAGCCTGCTTTAAACCATTGCTGAATGATCAATAGCAGAAATAAAAGATAATTAATAATATACTTTAATTCACCTGAATTTTGAAAATGAAAGAAGTAAAATCCATTTGAGGGCCCAAGCTCAGAAACACCTTATTCTTCTAAGTGTTTGAGTTTAAAAAGCCCTTCCCATGTTCAAATTATACTTCCAATTAATTTTTCTTCTATTGTCCCCTTGTAGACAAGTCTGAGGTGATGATACTCCTTTTTGTGCCTAAGTCTTCCTACTGAAGCTTCTGTTTGCTGATCTCTCTCTGGTGATGATAACTCTGTCCTTTATCTCCTAGATGACTCTTGTGGTAAATGCCAAATACATTCAATTGGATGCCTCTCAGTTTGGACAAAATTTATTACTTCAGGGCTTAACATTTCATCTTGGCTTGTGATTAGGAGGATGAATGCTGATAGAATGTTGTCTTCATTCTCCAGGAATGCCAAAAGTAAAAAGAACCTCTTCTTGAGCATGGTTGAGACCACACGAGTTGTTGGTCTTACTAGATATGTGTATGTGCTTTAGAGAAAGAATTCTGCTGCTGGAAGTGCCCTTGTTAACTAAGGGACACCAGTGCAGCAAAATGGGCACTACCATTATTATTGAAATTATTATTGAGTTATTGAAGAGTCCAGGCATGAGCCTGCATGGTCTGCACCCTCTGAATCCAATGTGGCCCCAGCAGCTGGATGGATTAAGGTTATTATATTGCTGTTTAAAATTTAAATTATCTTAAATGTCCCGTGTGTGATGAGTGGTGCCCAAGTCCTGTGAAAATTCAGGAGAATCTGCCTGCCTCACCTGTGCTCATGGTCATGGCTTGGACAGAGGAGATGGTGCCTGATGTGCCTGTGCAAGAGAAAAGAATGAGAGCATCAAGAGGAACTCTAAGTTGAGCTGCACACCTCTTACAACTCTCAATGCTCATGGCTTGCTTTGGATAAGGAGAGAACCTGACTAAAAATCCACAAGAATAAAGGCCTTGTGTCAGGAAAGGAGATGGCTTCTGTTTTCCATTCAGCTGAGCCAAACTCTGCCACCTTCAGAGAAATCCTTCTGGGAACAGAACTGTGAATTCACAGATTGTGGGTAAATATCTCTGCATGTGCACCCTGGCTATTTAGTTTATTGATTGTTCTCTAGGTACCTGCTCATGGTCAGGGAGTTAGATGGACTTTTGATGCAACTTCTTACTCTGTTCTGACACTGAAATCCACTTTAACCTCTGTGTTGACCTTCAGTGTCCACTCATAAGTGCTTGTGTATATGAGAGTGTCATGGTCACTATTCTTTCTCTGATGATCTCCCCCTGCAGTCCCCTCTGAGGTCCATTCCAGGTGCTGTACAAGTCTCTGCAGCTTCAGGCTGTGAGCCAAAGGGTGAGGTTTTCATTTTCATTTGAAGATGGGAGAGGAGAAGTGCTTGCACCACACAATCCTGGAGACACTCATCAATCTTTCTTTCCCAACAGACAAGGTAGATACACAGTGGGAAAGGAAAACCAGGAGTGGGGGGATTTATCCATAAAGCAGCTCCTGGCACAGCCAAGCAGGGAACTCAGGATCTGTTCTGGCCTTAGCCAGCTGTCCTGTGCAGTGGGCATCTCCTCTCCCCCACTGGCCTTTCACTGCAGTGTGGTTGGAAAACAGAACATTTAAAAGCTTTGAGCCAAATACAGGTAGTTGCAGTGATCTCCATTCTTGACCTTTGTCAGCACCCTGGTGGTCAGAGCTGCTCTCAAACCCTGCCTCAGCCTCTGAATGGTCCCTGCTTTTTAAAGAGCAGCCACTGCTTGCTGGAGCTGCTTTGAAGGCATGACTGAATTAAATCACCAAAAATCCTGCTTTACACACTATCTCTTATCACACTGAAATCGTTTTGGGTCATTATCTGGTGCTGGGAGAGAGGAAGTATTTCAATCAAAGCTTACAAGCATTTTGTCTTACATTAGCTTTTTGACAAGACCCCAGGGGGCTGACTTTTGTCTTGTTGGTGTCAAATACATCACACAGTACTCAGAAGTCAGAATGAAAAATTCACTTTTCAGGAAGATTTATCAAAAATCAGAGATGCAATTGGAGATATTTAGCACAGGTAAGTGCCAGGGAGGACAAACTTAGTCCATATCCACATTTAGTAGAAGCAGACAGACTGCAGTTTTGTCAAGTCATATGCCAGAGTTACCAGCTCTCAGTCAGTATATTCTGATGGAAAGTGTATTTCTTAGAAGCATGTTACATGTATTTTGACTTTATAAATAATTTAAGGCTGTTTAATAACCTGCTCTGGCCTTTTAAATAGCATTAGGAAATGTTGCTTGTTCAGTATCTTAAAAAACCCAGCCAAGCCAAACCTTGTCATTGCTTCACTCTGCTACAGAATGTGAGCAACCAAAAGAGATTCACCACCCTTCTTTTTGGAAATACACAGCTAAATAACCCTTATCTGCTCCTATCTGGGGGCAGTTTCCTACAACTCTTCCTTTCTTATGGTGCATGATGAATTTAAGCATGACTGTTCCAGATCAGTATGTGCAAGTATTAATGTGTTAGCCTGAAATGAAGTCTGTACATGCTGCTGCTTAGAGACTTGTCTGGGATGGAGATAACTGAAGGCTGAAAGCAGGATAGCAATAGGCAGGGGAATGCTGATGACTGAGAAGAGATGATAAAAACTCATTGTTTCTTGCATGCAGCTTTACCTGCAGATTTGGAAGATTAATTCCTTCTAATATTGTGCTCCTCTGTCAAATGAGGGCCAAAGATTTCTATTAAAAGCCCTGCCTTGTCTCATTGCCTCCAGAAAGCTGGAGACACTGCTCTGGGCCACCTCCAGCAGTGCAGTGCAGCACAGGGGGGTCCAGTCCATGAACAGCTTCTGCAGCATCTCTAACTCCTTCACTTATTCACAACTGTCAGGAAAACCTCCTCTCATTTTAACTTAGCTACTAAGAATTTGGGTTGTGTGCTGGGCAAGCTGTAAGACACCTCTGTGCACCTGTCTGCTCAGAAGGCTGATCTTATATCTGGCTTTACTTCAGGAAGTGGCCATCTCTAATAATTTATTGAGTGATAACAGCCTGTTCTGCTCTGTCCAAAACACCTCCTCCCTCCCAAGGCTGCCTACTGAGCAAGGCAGTGCCCTATAAATCATCATCAAATCCAGCCACGCTGCTGTGATTCAATATGTGATTCATTTCAGGTTGGAAAAGATGGGATAAAAGCACTTTGCTGAAGAATGTGAAGTGCAGATCACAGATTATTTTCAATTAGATTTGCTGGCGTGCAGCTTTTGTGTGCAGGCAGGAACTGGTCGTCATGTGAACTGTCTGCTTTATTCACAGGAGTAATGCTTAGATGTCCTTCTCAGGAGCTACTTAAAAAGCACTTCTGTTTATCTGTAAAGGGAAAAAAAATTACAGTTTCTCTGCTTTTCAGCCCTAAGGTGATATCTATTTTCACCAAGTCCTTGCTAAGCATTTGTTCTCGAATCAAAAGCTGCTTTCCATTGATGAAAGCAATTAAACAATTTGAAGATGCTTGTCTGTGTTGGGTTTGTCTTTAAGGATTTTGGTGTCTCTCAGAAATTCTACACTCAAGGTTTCTGATGTGTGTCAAAGAACTGGACCTAAACTGGATGCTGGGGCAGGGTGTGTGTGTAATGACCCAGGAGAGGAAGTCTGTCTGTCAGTTTTGCTGCCTGAAGAGGTGTTCAGAAGGCTCCCAAGCTTTTGTCAGGCTGCCTTTCTTGTGTCAACGACTTGGAAGTTCAAAGAGACTGTTACACAGACCCAGGTCTGAGGCACTGGGCTCCCTTTGCTGATGGGACTGAGCTCCTCTCCTGGGCAGTAGAAGTCAGGGGGACAACTGTGAAAGTAGCTGCAGAGCAGGGGAAATGTAAAGCTCAATTTAGGTTTGGGATATGGTAGATCTCAAAGCTTGCAAAATGTTTTCAGCTTCTTTTGTGTCACTTACTAGTGATGTAAATGTAGCCTTGGGCTGGTTTGAGGATGGCTTTCAGGCTGCAGTGTTCCCTAACACCTAGGGGCCTTTTAAAATAGGTACTGAGTATTTCAGATGTGCTCTAAACCTTGCATGTCCTAAACTGTGAGAAAGCAAGGAGGAAAAACCCACGAACCTCCAAATTCTGCTTGTGAACTCAGAATAGAGACCTGAATGACTCAGAAACACTGCTTCAGTGACTCAGAAACTCAGATTTACCCCTCACAACATTTCACACCTCCACAGACATGGTGGTTCTCAGATTGCCAGACCTCAGGGGTTGCCCCTGCCCTGGGCTTGTGGAGATGTGATAGCAGCAGTTGGTACCTGCAGGGTGAGGGGATCTCTGCTGCTCTCTGGGAGGTGGTCTGGGGCAGTGTCTCACCCACCAGCCTGTGTTGAGGGCTCTGCACCACCTGGGTTGGTAGGTTTGTGTCTCCTCAAGGGGGCAGGAGGACTCTAGGGAGGGCACTTGTCCTGCCAACCTGCAGCCCTGGCAGAGAAGTGGGGTGATTTCAGCAAGCCTTTCCTAGGTGAGTGCCTAGCTAGCACACCCCCATGTCAGACTCATCTCTGGGGTCCAGCTAGCTCAGATGATTTTGTCTTTGCAGCAGGGATTTTACCACAGCTGAGTGCAGCAAGGTGTGGAGCCTGTGTCACTGCAGGGCTGTGGGTGGGCAGGAATCCATCCTGCAAAGGTGGACATTCAGCAAGGGAGGGGGGCTTCTTTCAACTCAACTATTCCATCTGAAATGAAGAGCTTTCTTCTCTGAGTCACCAGCACATGTCAGCTTGGGTTCCTCTCCCACGTCCCAAAACTTCCTGGTGCTGGATTCTAGCAACCTGCCACTTACTGCAGCACAGCAGGGAAAGGTGAGGCACTGCCTGTACTGTTAACCTGCACAGGGAACATGCAGCAACACATCCCAAACTGTAAGCAGGAGTCTTGTGAATTCCCAGCACTCCAGATACTTGCCAATACACATTTCTCCTCACTGGGCTTGAACTTAAGAGCTAATTAGGATTTATTAGAAGGTAAGTGATCTTCTGAAAAGAAAATACAATCTCCTCTGGTCAGGGTTTTGTATATACACGTGTGCATGCACATGTTTGTATATGATTCTTATTCATGTTCTTGCCCTTTTCTGTATAAGCTAATATTACTGAAACAGAGAAATGAATTAATTCTTTTCCGTTTTATTAATCAAAATATATTTTCAAGCAAAACTATTTGAGCATCAGTGTTTTTGGGTGTCAAGGCTCATTAGGAAAGCAGGCATTCTGTCTGCAGCCAGCAATCTCAAGATGTGCTTCATGGACCTTTTCTTTGGCTTTTGAAGAACTTTCCAGGTAGTGAGGCTGATGGACCACTAAGAGCATGAGGTAGGCTGTGTTTTGGAGCACTTAAAAAGACAGAGGGGATTTAATCAATGTTTATCAATATCTGAGGGCTGATGTCAGGAGGAGGGGCAGCCTCTGCTCACTGTGCCCTGTGCCAGGAAAGGGGCAATGGATTGAAGCTGGAGCACAGGCAGTTCCACCTCAACATGAGGAGGAATTTCTTGACTGGGAAGGGCTCCCCAGGGAGGTTGTGGAGTCTCCTGCTCTGGAGACATTCCAGACCCACCTGGATCTGTTCCTCTGTGCCCTGTGTTAATT
This sequence comes from Ceyx cyanopectus, assembly GCA_013401355.1. Taxonomy (NCBI): domain Eukaryota; kingdom Metazoa; phylum Chordata; class Aves; order Coraciiformes; family Alcedinidae; genus Ceyx; species Ceyx cyanopectus. Next base: position 35,283 of record VYZU01022365.1, on the reverse strand, counting down.
AGATGATAGTCTATGGGCCTGCTCTGGCAAGGGGGTTGGACTCACAGATCTCCAGGGTCACTTCCAACCCCACCCTGTGATCCTGTGATCACGAGGCATCCCTGAACCTTGGTCCCTGTGTGAGCAGGAGCTGGGCCAGGTTTGGAAGCACACTCTGCCTTTAGCCTTCTGCATACCCATGCCTTGTGATGGGGCTGTACACACAGCACTCTCTGAACCCAAGGCACCAGTGGTTTGACTCAGACCATTCCCAATGCTTTAACCAGCCCTTCCACATTGGTTCTGCAGGTGGGAAGAGGAGGGTTTGTGGCAGGAGAGGGGGCACATCAGTGACAGAGCTGCTGAGTGTGTTCTGCACAGGAGCAACCTGGCAAGGTGGGGGAAGGAGGGAGAGGAGGGAGGTAGCTGTATCTCTGCTGGGTGAAACAATGCACAGGAATGTTCCCGGGCAGCCCTGCTCTGAACTGTTCCAACAGTCTCTGGCCAGGTTTTGGCAAGTGCCAGGCAGTGCTGCCCCGGGTGCTTGGTGAGCAGGCTTTGGCAGCCAGGGGGTGTTTGCAGGCAGCCTCCCTCTTGCAGGGTTACTGCTGTTTACTGGCTCAGCCTCAGCTTGTTCTGTGCCAGCTGCTCTCTATGCCCAGGAATGTTCCCAGAACACTTAATTTACTTGTATAGATCCAAGCTAATGTTCACAGTTCTCATCTGTCTCTGAACCTCCCATCTCTGGGCTGAACTGCTGTGGTGCTGCTTGTGCACAAGTGGTTCTCAGCAACCACTGAGGGGTTGAATGCTTGTGAAATCAGAGAATGTTTAGGGCTGGAAGGGACCTCCCAAGGGCATCTCCCCCTGCAGGGAGCAGGGACACCCTCAACTAGCCCAGGCTGCTCAGAGCCTTGGCCAACCTCACCTGGGATAGCTCAGCTCAAGGTGTTTTCACTGAGAGCCCTGACAGTGACAGCAGCTTTGTCCCCTGTGTGTTGCCACTGTAGTGGCTCCAAGCAGTGCTGCTTTTGGGATTGCCACAATAAATCCCTCCCTTGATGGTGATTGAGTTCAGTTCATCAGCAGTTATTTTATTTTAGGTTCATTTCTTGTATTCTTCCTAGGTATTTGCTTCCAGTAGATGCTTCTAAGAGCTGAAGTCAGTGAATTATTATTATTATTTCTTCCAGAAGAACTAGTCAGCATGATGCAGGTGTCTAGGAAAGAAGTGATCAGGAGAGATTCTGTGGTAAATAAAGGAGCAAGTAGCCCCCCATAGACTTTAATGCTATTATTTGACCCCACATCTTCTGAAAAGATGCATTTTAGTCTTTTCTGGACCAGCAGCTCCACAGCCAAATAAGCCACCTCCTTCAGAGGAAAAGATAAATGGCCTAAGGACATTGGTTTGATGAAACAGTAAGAAAAGGGAATGAAACTGAACAGAACAAGTATTTGAGTGCTATGGTGTCTCACAACATCAAACCCATTGACTGAATATTCCTTTAGCTGGCTTTTTTGGTTGTTTTTCAAGTGATTTTATGGTTTTTGCTACATGCCACACGTCACCCAGGAAGGCTCAAAACAGAGTATTTTGACCTCAGTATTACTGAGCTAAGCATTTAGTAATGGAAATTTTCCTGGAACACATCTTCTCCTGGAAATGAAATTTTCCTCCATTTAAAGCTGTATTTCTTGCAGATGAAGTGAGTGTACTTATTCATTGTGAAGATAACAATGCAGCCAATGAATTGCATATGCCTGGGTAAACTCTAAACACACAAGCCTACCATGGAATATAAATCTAAATGTCTTGCACATGCTATGCAAATTCAAGAGCCTTCAATAGGGCCCTGTTTCACCAAGGAGCTGAGTCCAGAAAAGCTTGAAAAAGCAGTGGAATAACTTTATTAACCCCCAGAAAGACTCCTGAATATAGTACAAAATCACCCATGTTGATATTGGCTACCCCCTGGAAAGAAAAAGATATCAAAGGGGTTTTTTTTTGACCCCTGAAAGTATTAGCCTTGAGTTTGTTTTCAGACTTTAATGGAAAATTGCATTTATTTTCTGTGTTTTCAGGACTGAAATGAGGTCTTGTAATGTAACCCCTTCAAAACAGTGCTTGTGTACCCTGTCAGAACTGCATCTTAGGGGGAGAGATTTAATATCTACCAACAAAAGCACCAGGCAACCTTCTCTAACATGAGGAGTTTCTGCTTCAGGCCTCTGTTCTCCAGGGACCACACTGCCTCTGGGGGGTGATGGAGCCTTGAGAGGCTTGTTGGGGCTGACTAACACCCTACCAGCCAGCTACTACCCTAGACAGGCCCTTACATGAGGTGAAGGGATGTGAAAAAAATCTTTTTCCATCTCCATTGTTTGACTTTGTAGCTCCTCCACCTCCCAGGAGGAAGAACACCTTCATTGTAAACTGCTGCTACTGCAGAGATGGTGAAATGCATCTGGAGCAGCCTGGAGCTGGGTGAACAGCATCAGTTCTGTCCACTCAGGTGAGAAGAAATGCTCTAAGTTATCCTTTCAGTTATGGGTTCCCCAGAGTCTTGAAATGCAGCTGGAAAACTCCAGGATGGTGTTTTTTTCACTTGGCTTGAGAACTGATGGGGAGCATCTCTGGCCAACTTTCAACTGCTTTTTTTTTTTTCTTAGAAGAACCAAAATCCCAAAGGTTTGGTCCCAGCAAAGTATGCTTGGCTTGAAGAAAAGAATCACACTTTGGGGGGGGAAAAAAAAAAAAGGAATAATGGAATGTAAAATTAGTAATGGCTTTTGCAGCTTGTTTGCAGTTTGATCTTTCTGTGCTGTAAAAATTATTTCAGTGTTTAATTTCTGGGGTTTAATTTGTGCCTTTGCTTGGATTATTTTTAAAAGAATTTCTTCTGCTTGGATGAATTTGTTTCCTCCAACAGAAGAATAATAACATGACAATGGATGGTTTGCATGTGAGTGCCAGAAGCCCCAGCTGTTGGTAGGAGGATATTCTGAGCAAGTGTGTAAATCATGGTAAGACTGCTGAGTTGGTGCTGGGGGCTCAGCACCTTTACCTCCTGTCTCTGATGCCCCTGAATTGCTCCCAGCTCGAGTTCACTAGCTTCCATACCTAGACTTGCCCAAGAGAAGGTGATGTGCAGAGGAATGAAATGAACAGGGTGAGAAGTGGTGGAGCTGAGGAGGGAGTCCAAGGCTGTTGAAACCATACCAGTCCCATTAGGTGCTTTTTTTTTTTCCCCTAGACAGAACATCTCCATCTTTTAATTCTGCCTTCACCTGTCCTGTTGTCTGGGAGGGAAGCTCTGCAGCTTGAGATTAGAGCTGTTGATTTTACCTTGGGAGGACCCCTGGCAGCTGTTGGAAAACACTGATAGAAACCAAGGTTATTGCTCCCATCTCCCCAGTGGGAATCTCTGCTCCCTCAGAGCACAGCTACACAAACAGCTGATCTGGCATTTAGCACAGGGGGAAGGGGAGGAAACTCCTGGCAGGGTGGTGGGAATGAGTTAGGGGAGGTGATGGGGGAAGGGGCAGAAGAAGCTGTGCTGGGTGCTGACCCCACTGTTGGTGTGCCTGCAGCTGCTTTGAAGAGATGGGAACTGCCAGATGTGGGTGGGAAGGAATCCCTTCAGCTGCTAAGAAATTGGTATAAGCAGGGTGATCCCTGATAAAGGGAATTAATTGTATTTCTATCAACTCTATTTGGATTTTTGATCTTAGCCAGAGACCATTGAAACGGGCATTTAGTTGAGGTAGTCTGCTGCAACCATGGTGTAATTATCTTTATTTTAAGTTATGTAGCTGGGCTAGAAACTAAAATGTGCTACTGGCAGGTTCTCTGCTTGTTTGCTGAGGACTCCAGAGTCTGGATTCATCCCAGCTTGCATTAGATTCTTATTTAATTGTTGGAAGCCTGATTCCTCTGTGGTCCTAGCAGCCCTTTGTCACCAGTGAAGAAAAATGAGCAAGCAATTCAACAATTTAGAGGGGATGTGAGTACCAATAACCCTCATGGACCTGTAGCCATTTCTGTTGACTGCAGGGGGAGTTCAGTGTAAAAAAACTCATATTCTAAGCAGTTCAGTGAAGTGCCTGAAGTCAGGTAAAATGGATTTGTGGGCTAACAATTTCTCATGGGCCTCACTCTGTTCATGGAGCTGCTTAACTCCAGCTATGTTGTCGACTAAGGAAAAGAGAAACTTGTTTGAAAACAAAGATTATCAATAATCACTTGTACTTACATCTGGCAGTGAAGTTGTGTTTTTTTTGAGGAAAAAAAAATCAGTACAGCAGCATGTTGCCTTTGAAACTTAATGCTATTAAAATGTTCAACCTGAAGTTTTGAAACTAGCAGTTGAAAGACGTGCAGGATGAATAAGAAGCTAAATTGAAACCACGTTGGTTCATAGGTGATGCAGCAAACACTGAGTTAATGGGGAAGCTCTTAGGGAGAGCTGGGTGTGCACTCCACTCTGGATCACTGCTTGCTTGCTTTTTGTCTTAGAAAGCAGAAGAGGGTGGAAATAGCAGCCTGGTAAATCTGCTTATTTTGTTTCTCAGTGAGTTTATTCAGTGTTTTGAAACAGCAGGCTGTGCAGACACCATCTACCACCCCAGTACCTGCTTGATGTCAGCAGCTCCCTATTCTCCAGCTGAAGTGGACAACAGGTCTGCCTGTGGAAAGCTTTACAGACAGAAAGAAGACATGTAGCAGTCATGGAGGAAGGGATGACAAGGCTATTGAGCTATTTACCTGAAGGGAGAAGCCATCTGACAGAGGTAGAGCAGCAGATTTCTGTCTCTGTTGGTTGCTCTTGGAGCAGATGCAGATTAAACTGATTCTCACAGAGGTGAAAACCAAGCCAGAGGAGCTGCACCTCCAAGGAGCTGTTTGCTGACAAGTCTGTAAAATATAAATGCATTTATTTATGTACATTTTTATGTGCATTATTGCCTTACATTATGGGTAGCCAGGTTTCTGGCTGCTTCATTTTTCAGCTCAACCCTGCATGGCTCATAACAACTTTTGGACCTTATTTTTTTTTTAGCATTGTTTTGTGTTTGATGAATCTCATTTCTTAGATGATGGACTGACAGGGATAGAGTTAGTGATGAGAACTTTGGGGAAGTATAACTGAAGATATAACTGCAAAATTCCCAGATGAATGACAGCAGCACAGGTACAAACTGCCCAACAGTAGCATTTCCTTTTTTTTTTTTTTGGCCAAATTTTTTTTGCAGTGAGTTGGATACTTGCTGTGCAGGGGTTATTCTGAGTTTTACTTTGGAAGCATTGAAAGGTTTTTGATTCTGAAATGGGCAAAGATGTCATTGGATAGTAGTGATGTTATAATATCACAGAGTGTAGTGTAAGTGTAATGTTGCACAGGGCAGAATGTTGCACACATGGTCCAGATTAACATTCATTTTCAAGCTGAAACAATGAAATACAGTGATAGGGTGAGAAAAAAACATCTGAGTCCAGATTAACTCAGAAAGTTAAAAAAAATTGGGTTTTTATTTTTAAAAAAAGGTATTTATTCTGTAAAACTCCTACATCAAACTGCTCCTAGCTTTCAACCAAGCCTCTTATTCTAAGTGAAACCAGCAATGCCCAACAATTTCCATTGTGGCAGCTTTGAATGTAGTCAGAGTTCTAGCATGCGTGCTGAAATGGTGCATGCTGAGGGCTGCTCCAGGCTGAAGCTCTCTGGAGAGGATGGGCAGAATGCTGCAGCAGTTGCTGAGACTGAGCACAGGGAGGAATACATTATTTTTCTTACATTAAAATATGGTACAGCTGGTTGAGAGAGCAGCCTTTCAAAGGACACCAGGCTTTTGCCCCCTGTGTGTCTGCCCTGCTCTGGCTGTGTCCTGTTCTCCTGGGCTCTGTGTGAATGCTCAGCAGCTCAGCTCAGGGTTTGCTGGAACCAGAGCTGTGCATCTGTTCTTTGAGCTGACTTTTACAGCTCAGTATGCAGGCAAGGTTTGCAAGGAGCAGCAGCTTCAGGTACTCTGTGTTCTTGATTGAGCTCATTAGTCAATTGTTCCTTTTCACTAAGGAAACAACAAGTGCTCTGCAGAGTTTGTTAATGGGCACTCTGCCATTTTTCTGCTCTGCCCTCACCCTGAAGTCCAAGTTTGAATGCAGGCTCAGGGGCTTGGTGAGCCAAAGCTCTCCTTGTTGCCAGAGAAGAGCCAGGGATGCCAGAGATCTAATCAGGTGGTGACACCGAGGGCTAGCAGAGATGTTTGTGAACATGAGAAAAGTGGTTCTGCTGGCTCTCCCAGCCCAATGGCTGCCCAGAAGTAGGGTTTCAATTAGAAGCAGAGCTCGTGTGTTTGTGTTAGTGACAGATCCATCAGCTGAAGCACAGATATTCTTAATAAGAATACATGGGATGGGATTATGTGCATGCTGCTGATTCATTTGACATAGCTGCTGCCTTGACCATCAGCAAGCTGGCAGGTGACACCAAGCTCAGTGGTGCTGTCTGAAGGCTGGAGGGATGGGATGGCATCCAAAGGGACCTGGATATGCTGGAGTTGGAAGAGAAGGCTCTGGGGAGACCTTAGAGCACCTGCCAGTGCCTGAAGGGGCTCCAGGGAGGCTGGAGAGGGGCTGTTTCCAAGGGCCTGCAGTGAAAGGACGAGGGGTAATGGGTTTAAATGAGAGCAGAGGAGATTTAGACTGGATCTCAGGAAGAAGTTGTTTCCCTTGAGGGTGGTGGCTCAGTGGCACAGGCTCCCCAGGGAGGTGGTTGAGGATCCCTGGAGCTATTGCAGGGGAGGTTGGCCAAGGCTCTGAGCAGCCTGGGCTAGTTGAGGGTGTCCCTGCTCCCTGCAGGGGGCTGCACTAGATGCCCTTTGGAGCTCCCTTCCAGCCCTAACCATTCCATGATTCTATGGTTAATTAAGATGGATGATCTCTGTTGGCTGAGAAGAGCCATCACAGAACCCAAATTTCTGCTAGAAATGTGAAAGTGCAGCCCTCCTGGGGCTGGTGGGAGTGGAGTCTGCAGGGAGAGCTGTGCCCTGGCAGGGCAGCTTCTGGGCTAATTCAGCCTCCCTAGGCAAGGATGAGCTCTGGTTACTTTTAGTCTGAGCTTGAACACACTGGGGCTCCTTTCTCCTTTTGCCTCTTGCACTGTCCTCGGGGGGCCTGTCACTTCTGCATGCTGTGGAGTGGAATGTAACCTGGCTGTCCAGCAGGCTGCTAATTACACCTTTAATTGGAGTGTGTGTAAGGGGAGGCAGATACCCAACCTTTTCTCAGGTGGAACTCTGGATCTGAGGAAAGGCATGCCAGCAGATAAGGTGTGCTGACAGACAACACTGCCCCCATGGCAAGCTGCCCATCAGGTGAGTAAAACCTGCTATTGATGAGCTGTGTGGAAGGGTGACATATAGAATGATGTATGGAGATAGGCACAGCTATGTCTTCACACACATCCACTCCTTACACTGACAGGCACCTATGTGGTTGTTTCTGTGTGCTGTTAACAGAATCAGTTCCAAAAAGAGCTCAAAAAAGTGAAAAAAGATGTGGTTTATATTATTATTGTGTATACACTTGCTTAAATAATCCATGCTGCATTTCCTCTGGGGGCTTCTTAAAGAGATCACTAATGTAAGTGCAACTTCAAAGAAACCAACTGGAACCTAAATAGCTTTTTACAGTGTCTACAGTTTTGCAATAAGCTCAACAAATGGCACTTTGAGGCAACAGAAAGGATCAGAAAGGATCTGTTCTTTTACAAGAAATGAGCTCTTACTGGCCAATAATAATAACAATAACAATAATAATAATGTAAAAAATGTTTTAATTAAGTTATTTTCACATTTCTCCACACTGTTAAGAGCTGAAGAGCAGGGCAATGGTTAAATAAGGAGTCAGTGTCACAGGCATGCAAGGTTGCTATTGTGGATGCTGTGTTTTTACACTGCTGCCTGGAGAAGGCAAGAAAACACAGTCTGAAGTTGGGCAGCTCCTCTCCCTCGAAGTTTTCTCCCATTTCTCTGCTTTCCCACCAGCAGTTTGTCCTGCTTTCTGCTTTTTGCCTTGGGTTTTGTGGACAAAACTGGTGCTCCCAGAGAGACAGTGCTCCCAGCTCTAATGGCTGTCTCACAGATGGATCTTTTGTCCTGTCTGATGGATTAGCAGGAGGTTAGGTGCCTAAAAAAATAACCAGTGAGTGCAAAGAGTGGGAAGGAAGGAGGGAAGAGTGAAGCTGCATGTGGTTGATGAGGCAGCTGATGTCATTTCTTTAGCAGAGGTGATGCAGGCAGGAGATGCCACGAGAGGAAGGGCTCACTGAGGACTCCAGAAGCAAACCACAGTGGCCAGGGAAACCTTCACTGGTTCTGAAGCCTTGCAGCTCAGGTGCACTGAAGAATAGGGGCTCATTGTTGAGGCAAGGATCAGCACTCCCTTCTGTTCCTCCCCCTGCCCCCCTCCTCCTTTGGCACTCCAATAATAATATCTTGTCACTCCAAGACATGCTGGCATAGATCACGTTCACTGATGGATGCTCAGCCCATGAATGCACTAAAATGGGTGGTTTCTGTTGATATATGTCTTTGTAGAATCCTCTAATGGGAATGTAAATAAATGAACCCTTCACCAATGATTTTTTTTTTCACTGTAGTCCTGTTTAACCCCTGAGTGCCTCCCTGCTAGATGTTCCAATTGCTTTGCCTCCTTACTGTGGCTTTTACCTTTTCCTTCAGTTTCGTGGTTTCCTGAGTGTGCAGACAGCTTTCTATACGTGAATGCATGTGACTTTTAAAAATCAGCATTACACAAAACAAAGCTGAGAAATTAAGATGGGCAGTTGAGAAAGGTAAGGACTTGTGTCCACTGAGACAGCTAAAAAGATTAGGCCCTCATGTATTGGTTCTCAGGAGGCTTCCTCACCAGAATTGTAAGAACTTTACTGCCTGCTTGGCCATGAGGACACTGGAACAGAGCACCCAGCATTTCTGTACCATTCCTTTCTTATTTTGGGTGGAAAAGTCCCAGGCATACCTGCAGAGATGTGGGAAGCTCTTGTTTCAGCAGGTCTTGCTCTGGGTATGTTGTGGGTGAAGTCATACAAAGGGAAGATGTTTGCTGGGAAAAAGAGCTATTTATCATCAAGACTGTCACCAATATGACTAATTAAAATGGTCATAACGAGGCCATAATCTTCCTGTCCCATCAAGGTGTGAAACACAGAGGACCTGAGCAGGGATATCTTTAGGACTGCTGTATTTCATTTCTGGCCCTGAAAGCCCTGAACCTTCTTTGCTTTCTACAATATTCTGAACTCAGACTAAAAATTGTTGGCTTTCCCACCCATCAAATTTCTTGATTAATTTCATTTTTTTTCCCTTCTTTTGGCCATGTGATTTGAAAAACTCAGCAAAATAATGTTGACAGCCACATAGGATTTTTCCAAGGAATTCTTGAAGTGAGTCTGGTGTTTGAATACACCTAAAATGGTTTAATTTAAAGTGGAATCAAACAGTAATCATTATGTTCTCTGAGCTCTGCAGGCTTCTGTCTCCAGAAGGGAGCAAGCAAACAGCCAAGTCCTGCTCCTTCTCATGCCTGAGCATCAACTGACATCAGTGCTGCCATACCTGGTGACTTCTGTGGTTTATGCTGATTGCACTGGTAGGCAAATGCCCCCAGAGTGAGCACAGTTCTGTGTGGGTGAACTAATTAGTTTGGGGGTCCACATGTCTTCACACAGGCATGTAGGAAATGGTAAAGCAAATGAGTGTGGTGGTGACAAAATCAGAGTGCTGGCTGATGAAACCCTGCTGGGGGGAACAGCCAAATAGTGTGGCTGGAATGTCAGCAAGCATGGAAGTTAAAAATACACATCTCCAACCTTGAGGACACTCTGGGGACTAAGAAGCTGTATTGATACTTGACTTCAAAAGATCCAAATAAACAGCAGGATTTTCTCAATGCACAGAAGCACATACTGGTGATGTCAGAGCTGTGTTATTTCTGTGCTGCAGATCTCAAGATGGATGCCTAAAACCAGACAGAATAGGTTGCTTCTTATTTAATTTACATTTAGAACTATTATATTTTTATTTTCATTTATCTTCCAAACTTAGCTTCATACTGTGAATCCCAATTTTCCACAGTTCTGGAAATAACATTAGGAGTGCACCATAGTCCTCAGAGCATGGAGAAGGATGCTCTCTGCATCTGAACCACTTGGACACTGCTGAGTTTTTCCATGTGCACCCCACCTTGTAACTTTCCATAGGGCATCTTCTCACCAATGAGGGTCTAGTCTGCTGCTAGACCTAGATGTGAGCTCTGCTTTTGGTAACTCATTGCAGGGCAGCGTGCTCCAAAGTGAGACATTGGAAGCTGGGGAGAGGAGCAAGAAGTGAGTTTATAAATGAGAATTCAGCTCAGCACTTTTGGAGCAACCTAAATAGATGAGGGGTTTAAAAGAACACCCTCAAGGATTGAGAACTACAGCCAAAGAGGAAGGAAAACAATGCTTTAGTTCCCTGTGATTTATGCACCAAGTAAGTTTGAATTAGTCACTAATGGGAAGTGGGCTTTGAAGGATTAATAACCCTGACCCAGCACTTATTGTATGATGATCAGCTATAAATCTTCTCAGAGTGCAGCAGGAGGCAGCCAGCTCTCTCAGGAGATGGGCAATGCTCATGCCATTGTTCAAGGGCAGCCCTGTTTGCATTCTGGTCCATTGCAGTGGTGAGGATTTGGAGCATCACTCTGGCCAACTTGGCCATTCCCAGTTTGACAGGATACGTGCTGCCAGATGGGCCAGTCAAGGGCTGGGACAGCTGGGTGAGCTCCCATTTCCCTGCCTGGAGTGGGCACATTTGCCTGCACAGGAGATGGAAAAAAAACATTAAAATGCTGTAGGTTGCAAATTTTCATTGTTATTTTTCACGCTCTGAGTATTTCAGTCCTGAATGGCTTCTAAGCTCTTTTTTTTTTTTCCTACTTGTGGTTGTTTGAAGTGGAAAACTTTCCATTAAGGACTAAAAACCCCGTTCTAGTTGATGCTTTGCACGTTTGTATTTGTGTGACTTTGGATTTCTTCAGAGCATATGTCAGCTGGTGACCCCCCACACCTACTCTTGTGTGGCCTACAGAAAAAATTCTATACAAACACCCCTCTGTATATATTTAATCAATTATTACTCTTGCCTTTATAAAATTTAAGATAATACCTGTCCAATCTAAGACACTGTAACCTTAGTGCATGAGAATCTGTGGCAGATGACAAAACATCATTAGTCTGGAGTCATGAAACATAAGAGCTCAGCTCCCTCAGAGTCACTTTTATGAATATATAGAGAAAAAAAAACTGCTCAGCTGTTGGATGGAGGTGAAATCCTTATCAAGCCAGGAAAAAGGGAGTGAGAGCTGCTAGCTCCTTGAGTGAACAAGTAGTTGTTCATCCAAAGAGGAAGGAAGGGAAGAGTTCTGTCTAGATCAGCCAACTGTGAACCCCCCGGGGTGTTCCCATCTGGGCAGCCCAAGTTGTTTAGTCTGTTGTGGGAGAGGAACCAGAAGATGCCCTGTCCATGAGAAGCAGGGCAGAACAGACTGCTGCTATGGTATGTTGTGTTCTACTACCAAAAAAAAGTACATTTTGTTGGTTGCTGTCTTTATTATTTGAGTGTTTAGTATCATTTTGTTAGATTGAGCTGATCCAGCAGCTTTGCTGCTGCAAACAGTGCACAAGAGGCAGTTGATCTGCACCAAGGTGTCCTGGTCAACCAGGCTGAGGTGGACCCACAATCAGCATTTGCTGCCAGGTCCATCCCTGGAAATGTCCAAAGCTTCTGAAGGAACCTTGGAACAGACTGGGATATCCACATGAAAACCAAGAATTGTCTTGGTTTGGGTTTTCCTTTCCCAAGTCTCTGTGAGAGCACTTGGGAAACTAGTAGATCTTTTCAAGGCTCCTGACAGTAGTTTTCTGAATAATGATGGTGGAACCTGAAGCCTAAAAGGCATTAAAATCCTCTTCTATAGACATTGCCCCCTCTGCACTCTATGGAATGGGATTTTGAAACGCCTCAAATTCACACTCACCCCGAATCTGTCACTGTTCCCTGTGACCTTGATCAGGAGCATTTCTTCTGAGGCCTGCTGTGCTCCCAGATAAGCAGAGCACCACCAATTGCCCCAGGCAGGGCATTAGCCTCTTCCCCTTTATCAGCAATCCTTCAGCTAATTAATCCCGCAGCGCTCTGCAATCTGGAGGCTCAATTGTGCCTGGACAAGTGTTGCTCAGCTCTTCCTCCTGCTGCAGATGTGACATATCCTGAGATTAGCTGGGATTCACAGAAGGTCACCAGTCCAGTATCAGGTGCTAAGAAAAGCTGGGCTGTCTGGGAGGGAAGTGACAGCATCTCAGAAGCATTTTATCACAGAGTGCAGATGTCTAAAAAACCCTGCTTGCCACCACCACAGCACAGCAAGTCCTTTTCACTCCCTGTTCCCTCTCAGCCTGAGACCATTGACCAGGGTTTTTTTTTTCTAGATGGAGATGTCAGCAGACTAATAAACTGTTAGTAGTGCACTGCTGACAGACAGTAGCTAGTTCTTTTGGATATTAGATAGCTTAACTGGGTATTCCTGGGGCAAACCTGCTTGTTCAGTTTGGGAAAACTCATTTATGCCTCTGAGTAATTCACATTTTTCTTTTCCCTAGAGTCACTAGTTGTGACTGTGTAAAGACATGAGTGTAGATGGGGTGTTTCCCTTGAAACTTGTTCATTTTTATTTTATTTCTCAAAATGACAAGAAAATATCTGGGCTTGGCTGCTAGTTCAGCAACAGGTATTGTATTTTTTAGGACAGTTATTTGAATTGCAATACTATTATTTGGGCTGTTGGGAAGCAAGCCAGCTGAACTCAGTGAAAAGAAATAATTGGGACATTTTATCTTAAAAGTAATCTAATAAAAAAAAGATATTCAAGAGGGAAACTGGGCACAAATGCTACACCAATGAAAACGAAAATACCAAATAGAGGTAGTCTCATCTGAAAGATGAAAATAAGGATTAGAACTGGTGAGAACTGAAGTTATTTTGGCTTTTTACAGTTTTCCTATCACTTTCCACCTCCTCTCTCATGGGGTTAGTGCTGGACTCCACTGCACTTTGTGCCATTCTTTTTGCTCCTAAAAAAGGCATAAGAATTTGCTGGGGCTGCAGGTAGGGGTGGGCTGGGCAATTTAGTTGGGGCCACGTAGTCCCAGGAGGACCAAGCAGAGCTAAGAATAGAGCAGATATGACAGCTGGCTTTCCACACAGATGAAGGGCAGGATTTTTTTCTCTTACATCAAATATTTGTATTCTCACTGCTGCCCACTGCCAGCCATCAGAACACTGGGGAAAGACAAAGGTCTTGGCAAAATGAAGACATCCTGAAAGAAAATCATTTCCTCTATGGCCAAATTGTATAAGCTCTGGCTAAAAGCATTTTTTTAGTGGTATTGGCCAGGGAAAATATTAGTATCTGGACTCCCATTATCTAATAGGTGTGAGGGGATGGGATTTAGCACGGGGGCTTCACAAAGTTAGGAAGAGGAAGACAAACAGTGGGATAGCTGGTAGGTAATCACAAGTGGCAATAAGGTGAAAATATTTTAGCTCAACATAAACCCCAAACTGCCAGCCTGGCCTTGGAATGAGTTCTGGAGCTGAAACTGCTGTGGGATGAGGTGCAGCCCTAACCAGGAGAGCTCTGGATGTGTCAGTTGGAATCCTTTAGTGGTCCTGTAGATATCTCTATTGTCATCTTCTGCTTCTCTTTCCCATCCCCCCCGTTGCAGGCTCTGTTGGTGGCAACTGACCTTGGCTGTGCCCCAGTCCCTTGGTTCTAGGTGAGTGTGGTGAGGTTTAAATGAGATTTTAGATGTGAGCCAATGCCAGCCTGAGTGTAGGCACTGCTGCCTGCTTGCCCCCTCCACTTTATTACTCTGCAGCTTCTAACACAGAGAAATTAGAGTCACATCTGGGCTACTCAAAGCAAAAAAAAGCAGTGAGAGGAAGGGAGGAAGGGAGGAAGGGAGGGAGGGAGGGAGGGAGGGAGGAAGGAAGGAAGGAAGGA
>VYZU01022365.1:4927-20892 GCA_013401355.1 Ceyx cyanopectus | reverse complement strand
GAAAGAAAGAAAGAAAGAAAGAAAGAAAGAAAGAAAGAAAGAAAGAAAGAAAGACAGACAAGAAAAGAAATCCCCCAACTGTCTTTGTGCTTCAGTGTGGGGTCGTGACCCCCCTGCTGAGCCTGCCGTTCCAAAGCAGTCACTCGGTAGCTGGAGTTTCTGTAAGTGGTTGTTGATTGGCTTAGCTGTAAGAAAATCACATTTCCCTGCAACTCTTCGGGATGCTTTAAATGGGTGGATTATCCAGCTGCCTGATTAGAAGTTTGGGTTATGTAAACACCCAGTGTTTAGATTCAGGCTTTTTAGCTGAAGTCCAGGCAGCTGTTTGCACTTAACTCCATCAAGCAGCCCAGTTAATCAAAGAGCAGGAAGGTTTTTTACCTTCTTAAACCTGGGTCATTATTTCTGCTGGCCAAAGCCTTTGGAGTTCGGCTTGTTGCAGTGCACAACAAGCTCTTTGGGATGTTCTGTGGAGGAAACAGGAAAAGCTGGCTGAGGTTTTGGTCAGTGAGATGCTGTGCCTTGTGGATTTATCCCCCCTTCACTGGGATGTCACCATCTCTCCAGTCAAAGCTGTGTCAAACTCTCAGCTCCTGGGGGTTGTAGGGATGCTCTGCTGTGTATTCAAAGGCTCAGCTGCTCCCTTTGTAGCCTTGGAGGATGAATAGTCTCTGAAATGAAGTCATTTTCTGCTGGGCAGACCTCTGGCAGTGGTGGGCTCACAGGGGTGTGACATCTTGACATCCTCCTATAGCTGATTTTTCATGTCCTTGCTCTTGGTGCTTTTACACCACAAGTATCCCGTGCCCTGCTTGCATCAAACTGTCCTGAAGCTGGCCACAAACACCCAGAGAACTGGGGTTTAACAGCATGGGTGTTTCCCTGTCAGTTTACTGGGTAATAAATCCAAGACCCATAATTCCAGCCTGAGTTACTAATTAGTGTCACACTGCAACGACACAAAATAATTTAGGGAATGTTATTGCTAAAGATTTATTTGCTTTTAATCTATTAAAAAATTCCTTAATTTATATTTTATAATGTACATGGCTTTCATTGTGATTAGTTCAAGTACTTATGATGTTGTTAATTAAGAAAATGTGTGTCTAATGATCCTGGGAAACCCTAAATGACACAGGGATCATTGTGTCTTGTGCACTGGATGGTACCTGGGGACAAATGTCTTCCTGGAACAAACAGAATTAAATCCCACAAATGATACGTGGAGGTGCAATAATCAGAATGAGGTCATACTTGGGGCTTCTTTTTCTTCTGGAATAACACAAATATCTGGTCTCCTGGGAGATGGTTCCATCTCCTAGCTGTGATTAACCCACCAGGCCACTCTATGTCACTATTGCTCCACGTTCAGCTGTGGCCCAAGCAGCATTTACTGAGCAGCAGGCCAGGCTGCACTTGGCCTTTTTGTTAGAGGCTTAGGAATTCCAGTCTTGCAGAAATGGGATGGCAGAATTGGCCTGGGGTGGCTGCTTTGCTGGGAACATCCCTTCCAGTATGTACCAGCCCAGCTGACTGGTTTCCAACTGCAGGAGGTGCCTGGTCACTTGGATTGCCTTTCAGATTGTGCTGTGACTTGGGCTGGAATTAGATGGGCTGAGGTATGAGCTCATTGACATTCTTTTTTCCCCTGGAAAAGTTGATCTTTCAATCTTAAATCTGATTTTAGTAGCTGGTTCACCTGTCCCATCCATTGGTTTTCCTCCATTTCAGGTGTTTCTGACCTTTCGTGCTCTATGCCCACTGTCCATATGGGACTTTGGCTGATGAATATTTGAATCTGTGGGACATTTACATGAATCAAGTAGACTCTTGATGGGTTGGAAGCCACGTGGCCTTTGAAGTCCAGGTAAAAGCAAATTGTCATCAAATCAGGAACAAGTTCATACCTTCTGGCCGAGCCAAGAATGTTTTCATTCACCCCCCTCCCCAAAACAGCCAAACCACCAGCAATCACAGCTTCAAAAATGTTGGGCTAAAGCGACAATTTTATGAATCAACATTAAAAATGGACCTTGAGAATTGGACTTAAAAAAAAAAAAAGAAAAAAAAAAGTAATAATCCTGCTGCCCTGAATTTCCTGTCACTCTTGGATGTTGTATTAAATGTGGATATGAAATGTATTTCCCTGAATTGGAATTTGTCCTTAAATTGCTTATGAACAATGAGCCCTTTCAAGAAAAAGAGCTGCTTGCTTATCACAAGAATGAGTGCTGTGGTTTTTGTGAGTGAGTTTCCTCAGCTTATCAAATCCTTTCGTTCCTCTTAGATGGAGAGGAACTGAAAAATGTCTATCAGTTAATTCCCTCCCATTTCATTATTTTAAACCAGGGAATATTCCACATTTTACCTTGCTAAAAGTGGCTACAGGCCACTATTCATTCTTGTTCTCCCTTGTAATAACTTTAGCCCAGAGAAACTCACTTTTTTTTCCTTTTCCACTCCTTTTACAGCTGCTTTGATTAAGAAACCATATTAACACCAACATGAGTGCACATGTTCTGTTGCAATTCAGTTTACTCTGCAGCATCCTGGCCTGGAGCTTGCCACTGAAGTGCTGCTGGCATCTGAGCTGAGGGGAGAGCTGATATTGCTGGTTTTGTTCTGAATTAGTGATAAAAAAGTCCAATTTATACCATTTCAACAGCTGCTGATGTTTATTTAGTAGCATCTTGCAGAATGCCTGTTAAGAGATAAGGAATCACCTCCTTTGGAAGGTGTCTATTTAGACTCCATCAAATCCCTGGGAGTGTCAGTAACCAAAAAAAAATCACAACGTGATTAGGTGAGCTGCAGAATATGGAGTTCAGATCATCATTTAAGCAGCATTTTATTGGCTTCAGGAGCTGCAAACAGATATTTTCCAGTTGTTTCTGGGGAAAACTGTCACACACAGCAACTGCATCCTCATGCATTGATTTCTGGGACACAGAAATATGGCTGTGTGATCAGAGTTTGTATGTATAGTGCCATACAAGAATAGAAAATCTTCTTTTCCCTTCATATTGTTGAAGCATGTGCCTGAATATGATGTCATTTAGAGAGCTGCAAGCAGATCTCTACAACTAGTATTTAAAAAGAAGAAAGACACTTTCTAATTGGCATAAAAACCCATTAAAAGGGCAGAGAGGAAAATGCTCAGATTCTTTTTCAAACAATAGACAACTTGCATAATCCTGTTATGAGCAGCATACATTTCACAGCCCATCTGGCAGACAATAAACATTGTCACTTGATGGGCTTGAAATGCTGGGCATTGTGCTGCCAACAAGCAAAGCTCTGCACATATGGCACTGGGTGAAAAAAGCAGGCTCTCCCAAATATATTCATGATGTTTGTTGGTTTTATGCTTGCTGCAAAGCAACATGTGCCTCGTGGTGACTAAGCAGAGAGATGTGAGTGTTCAGCATCAAGTGCCTGCTGCTCTTGCCATGCTGAGCTGCCCTGGTGCAGCCAGGGTGACTTCACACCCAGGTTAGTGAATTGCTTCTTGCCAGTTCATGGAATTAACAGGCAAACTGAGTGTTGTGTTGATGGGATTTGTTTCTTTTCCATGTCTTGGCTCATTGGCCTCATGGGTGTGTAACAAGCAACAGGCCAGTGCCAAAAAAGAAACCCATTTGTACACCCAGCTGCCTTTCTGGTAGGATTGGCATTGCCTGCTGTGGCATCATTGCAGGAAGGTCAGGTTACTTGGCTTTATCAATTCCATACTCATGCTCAGTGAAAAAAAGGCAATCTGAAGTGGATTAACCCCCCCTGTCTTTTCCTCCCTCCTGATTTATTGAAATATTGATGAGTGCTGCAGCTCCACAATAGCTGAGCTTCATCACCCCAGCACTGAAAGGGCTTCCTCCAGCCAACAGAAGCTCATGAGTCTCAGTAGCTGGATGAGGGCTTGCTTGAGGTGAGAGAGGAGATTTCCAAGAGGCTGAAGCTCACATGTTGATGAAAACAAGCAGAGGTGATTTTATAACTAGGGAACTATTTAAATCTTGGCTGTAGTGGAGGAGTTTCAAAGGATTCTCATGAAAGAGTAGGAAGCATGGTTTCCTGCTTCTGTGATTTTGTTGTTCTTTATAGAAGCTGAAGGGAGATCTGAGGAGCTGGCTGGAGGTTCTTTCTGGGGAGCTCTGCAGCTGCTGGCTTGGAGGACACCCATTGGCAGCTCTGTGCTCAGCAATCTTACTGGGGGAAAACTTGTCAGAGGAAACTTCCTAAAAACAAGTGTCACTTTGCAAGCTCAGAAGCATTCAAAATCTCTGTTCTCATGATCCTTTGATCCTACACCTTGTGCCTTCACTGCACAGTCAGGCTGGGCTTTAGGAGGTCATCTTCATCTTCTCTCTGCCCCTTCTCTCAACAGAGACAGCCCTTCCTGAGAGTGAGTTAGAATATGGCCTTGATTTTCACACTTAGGATGGAAAGTAAGTGATTGCAGCCTGGCTTTCCCTTCAGTGCCCTTCTCCAGCTCACCCCCTGCATCTGAAAGGGGAGAGCAACCCTCATGTGAGTCCTGGGTGAGAGCTTTGTCATGCTTTAGGCAGCCAAGGGATGCTCTCCCTGAAGGCTCAGCAGCTTCAGGGGGAAACAGCATCATTAGGATGCTTTGTGGTGTGGCTGCTCACACCTTGGCTTAGCTGGCTCAGGTCCTGCTCACCAGAGGTACTGGTGATGCACTCTAAGCTCCCATCATCCCCAGCAGCCTAAGAATGTGCTCCTGGAAACACCAAGTTATTTTATAATAATTAAATCCATCTAATCTCAGCAAGTCAACAGGTGAGGAAAACCTTCCATAGGTACTTAAAAGAAAGACAGAGGAATTTTTACTGTACAAGATTGGCAGGTAGGTGATGTCTTTGCAAGCTTAAGCATCCAGAAGCATAAGCAGCCACCAGAGTCTCATATTAACCACTGAAGAGCTGACAGTGGCCCTCAGGTGCCATTGCATCCAAAGGACATTAGTTCTGCCTCTAGCCTGGCTAAAAACACCACCTCCCTTTTCCTCAGCATTTGAATTGTTCTGCACAAACATGTGTACAATGCTGTTTGCTCTAGTTTGCACTTAAATCCTGGTGGTTTTTTTTTTCATGTCAAGAGAGGGAAAATGAGAATGGCAAATATTGCCTCCCAGGAGCTCCCATGCAAATGCCTTCCCGTTTGATTTGTGGCAAGTTTCATGTTTGGAAAAGCAGCTGAGTGCACAGCTCCTGTTAATTCAGGAGAGGTAGCAGCCTTTAAAGAAGAGTGATGGGAGGTGGCATTAACAGTGATTATGTAGTCTCGTGTCTGGAGGAAAGCAAATACTCCTTCTCAACTGTTCTTCTAATTCAATTCCAGTAATGAAACCAAGGAGCCGTGACTGACATTTTCCTTTGAATCCAGCCCACGTGAACAGGGCAGCCTCCCTGTGTGAGAGTGTCCTGGCTTCACAAAAATCACATATGCAAAAGCAGTCCCTCTTGCTTTGCATCTGCTGAAGGGCTGGAGCAGTGGAAATGAAGCAGTTGGAGCTGCAGATGCTGGTAAAGACAAGAAGAACATCTGAAGAAGTCACTGTCATCATTTCTTTTCAGACTACAAGAGGTACTGAAGTCAGGAACAACCTAGCTGGGAATATCTGAATGGAGGAGTGGTGTTTTTGGCAGTAGTTAATTACAGATCAGTTAGGAGGGTGGCTGCAGGATCACTGATAATGCTCAGACAACATTCCTAATTATTACTAGCAGGGATTTGGTCAAACCTTTTTGGTTTAAAGGTCGAGTGTGCTGTAAAAAGAATGAGCCATTTACTTGAAATGAGAATCTTTTGAGCCAGTTTTGATGTATGTTTAAAGTAATTATATCTATATATTAATGACAACTCTGTTCAGTCAGCTATAAGCATTACAATTGATTGGAAGGACATTTGCACCTTTAAAAATCTATTTTTGGGATTAGTTTATGGGTCAAGTGTGCTGAAGCATGTTGCTTGAAGCAGACCAAGAAAATGAACTGTTTTTCACTGCTACATGTGAAATTAAACTCCAGGCTTTTTTTTTTTCTTTTTTTTAATTTTCATTTAGATTTTAATTTTGCTGCTTTCCTTTAGATCTGGAAGAAAGGCCTGAGAGCTGTCCTGAAAGCTTTGGCTTTTTTTTTTCCAGGCTCAACTTGATGATCTCAAAGGTCTCACCAGATTATTCAGATTATTACACAGATTATTACAGATGATTTTTCTGCTATGCACATATCTGTTTCTGAATTGTGTATAGCATCAGTACTGAGGAAGGAAAAGAACTGTAGCTACAGTGAAGATAAAAATAATTCAAGATGACTGAAAAGAAAATGTAAGGTGAAAAACCAGAATATTTCTAGTTGGAAAAGCTGCCATAGTACCTGTCTTTAAACTTCTTTCAACCTGGTTTCTGTTTTGCCTGATCCTCTGTGGTCTCCTCTTCAAAGGTGATAGATATCTGACTTTTGAAATGTAATTTATTTAAGGAGTTTGGATTAGCTGAACACCAAAGAACAAAACTCAGCTCCTGTATAACATTGCAAAGGCATCTCTCTGAGCACAATTTGAATACTTCAATATTTGGAACAATCACTTTCTTCAGGGGGGAAAAAAAGGATCCTTTTCATGCAGAATAGGCACTTTTCAGAAGAATTGTGTTACGAAAAAAAAACCCCCATGCTCCATCAAAACATCTGTGATTCATTTCCACACCACTATTTGTAATGATAGCTAATTTGATTCATATTTCCCTCATTCTCTTCCCAAGTTGGATGTGAAAAGATGGTGGCTTTCACATATGGCTTCGTGATTCAATGTCAAACAGGCTGTGCCTGGAGATCACCGAGTGCCAGCCTGTTGAAAAGATTCAAAATGCAATATATAAGTGGTGGTGAGTTGCTTTGACAGAGCATAGAGGGAGAGCTCAGGTTTGCACTGTAATGCCCTGGGAGATAGCAAGTGCCACTCAGTTCTTTCTCATATAAAACCAAACCATAAGAAACCCAGATCTGCTGAATTTTCCTCCCCCAAAATGCTCTGTTTGCTCTGTACTCTTGAAGTTCTGGTGACTTCCAAGTTCTGAGTTTGAATGAGATGTCCAAGTGCTGATTGCCCAGTACCACTAAGCCCTGTGTGCAAACCAGCCCCAGTGGCCCAGTTGCTGGTTCAGACTGGGATGTAGGCAGGAGGTGGGCACTGGGCATTCTCCATCCAGAGGCATCCTGGGGACTTGCCCAGTGAAAAGAGGGTGGTGGCAAAGCCAGCATCTCAGAATGCCAGTCTGACTGGTAACATTAGGACTGGCTTCAGAAGGGGTTTTTTTTTTTTCCTCAACTTCCTCTTGAAAATAGGACTTTGAGCCCTAAGTCAATAAAGAGCTTTTAAAAACATGAGCTCTAGTGCTTTTGAAAATTCCAGCCTTGATCCCTAGCACCAGTGATTTGCATTGGTGCAATGTGCATGTGATTAGCCCAGTAGCTTTCTGACATGATTTGCTTACTCAGAAAGTCTATCTAGTCCTTGCTGTGCCTGAATTATTATTATTTTTTTTTAACTTGTCTGAAAACCATCAGGGGAAAAGATCCTATGCAGACCTTTGGAGTCAGATTTTTGTCTTCCACCCCACCAGAGAGAGGAAAACCAGCAACGTTTAGCAGCAAAAACTGCTGTGGCTGAGCCCTTTCCTTGCAAAGGTGACTGCAAAACAGGCACTTGAGATACCTATTTTTTTTAATTTTAATTTAGCATTTATGCTAATTTTTTTGGCATACAAAAATAAATATTTTTTTTATTTATTTAAAATAAATTTTAAATATTTTATGGTCTTTTGTAGGGGAAAGGGTAGACTTTCAAGGCTGATTGTGAGCTAGAAAAGGAATAGGTTGTATCATAATTTAGCATGAGAAGAAAAGGTAAAGGCTTTCCTATACTCTCTCTGACCCAAATGTGGTGGGAAAGATTAGAATTGATGGATATTTCCATAGGAAAAAAATGCAGGTGCATTCTTAATGTAGATTTGCTATCCTGAACTAGATAATTCAGATTAAATCTGAAATTACTAATCCAAACCCAATTCCACAACTATTCCTGCCAGCTAATGAATCAGTTAAAACACTCATTGCAAGCAAACATGGCAAAGGGGGCTGGCACACAAGCAAATGAACGTTAAGGATTCAAACAAAGATGAAATCTCTTTTGCAATAGTACATTCCTGTCTGTAATTAGAACTCCAGGAGGGAAGCTGGCTCTGTGAAGCCTCTCCTGGAAGGGGTGCACAGAGCAGTCATTCCCTGTCTTGGAGACAAACTCCTGTGGAGCTCAGCTCAACAGCAGGGTGAGCAGCAGTGCCTGGGGAGCAGCTCTGTGCCACAGAGGTGTCCAGAGGCTGGGAGATGTCAGGTCCAGGAGCTGCCCAGGGTGAGAAGCCAGGCCTGAGCAGTTGGACTCCATGGCCATTTGCCTCCTGGCACAGATGGGGACTGAGTGAGAAGAAGCTGGGGACCCATTCAGACAAAGCCCAGACCTCTCCTGGTGGATTTTGCATAAGGCCAGGCACCCTTCTAGGTACCCGAAGCAAACACAGCATTTTGGGCTAAAATAAAGAAGGATTTTGAGCTGTAGTGGTCTGTGAGGCACAGAAGATGAGCCTGCATGCTCCCAGGGGGTGTAGGCTGTGAAGAAACCTGCCTGCTTGTCATGCTTGTCAACCCCCAGATGCTCTCTTTTAACCCCCCTCCCTCCCCACAGGGGAAGAGAAAAGGAATAAGGGACAGAGACTTAGCAATTAGAAAAGGAAACTAGAACAATTTAATGAAAATGAAAATAATGGAATATATACAAGTATGTACAAAACCAGCACCAAACTCCAGACCCCAGAGCTTTCCATACTGGATGTGACATTTATGGGCTGGAATCCCTCACTGGCCAGTTTGAGGTCCCCTGTGCTGTCTGCTCCTCCCTGCAGGTGACACCTTGCACTTTTCTGCACCCCCAGTGTGATGCACAACTTCTCATTATTATTCTCCTCCTCCTGCTATTTTGCTTCAGCCAATTTCACCTTCCCCTCACTCCCTGCTGTCCCCACACCTTTCCTTCCCTTCCTCCCCATGTCATGCCAGCAGATGGTGGTATTCAGCAAGCTCTGAGTGCCAGCATCACTCCCGTGTCCCTGCTGGCACAGCCCAGCACTGGGAAGAGCTGGTACTGCGTGCAGGAGTTTTCTGTGGCTGGCACTTGTGCTTGGATGAGAAGCACAAGTTCTGCTCAGCGACTCTCTCTTTTTCTTTTTGTTAGACCTGTGAAAGAGCTGTCAGGCTGCCAGAGTCCCAACCATCACCAGGGAATCCATAATCTAAAAAAATGAGAGCTGGAAATAGAAGCTGGAAGGACCTTAGAGGGTCCCAGAATGGCTTAGGCTGGGAGGGAGCTCCAGAGCTCACCTAGTCCAACCCACACGTGGGGACATCTCAACCTAGGTCTGAGAGCTTCATCAAGCCTGACCTTGAATAACTCCAGAGATGGCACCTCCACCACCTCCCTGCCCCCATCCCAGTGATCACCACCCTCACATCAGAGAATTATTTTCTAATATCCAACCTAAATCTATCCTTTCCCAGCTTAAACCCATTACTCCATGTCCTGTCATTACAAACCCTTTAGAAAAGACCCCCTGCCTTCCTGTAGCCCCTTCAGGCACTGGAAGGTCAAAATAGGGTCCCCCCAGAGCCTTCTCCTCTCCAGACTGAACAGCCCCAACTCTCTCACCTTCTCTGTGCTTTGCAGTTCTTTCCATCCCAAGCCCCTTTGGGCTTGCTTGGGTGGGAATAGTGTTTACTCCATGCCCCATTTAGATTCCCTTCCTGGTGAAAGTTCAGCTTCAGAAGCAGCTCTGGCACAAATTTTTTAAATATTGAGATGATCATGGTTAGAAAAGAAGAGAAATGTTGAGATGTGATGCATTGTTTAGCTTCTGGCTGGAAAATTCCTGATTCAACCACGTGGAAAAAAACCCCATGGAGAAATATGAAGTTGTGTGGGATTTTGGGGTGGATATGAAGAGATTTTTGAATCTGGAATTCAGGAGCTGCTCAGTACTTTATATAACAAGCTGTTTTAAACAGTTTTACCTGAGAAACAAATCAGGTAAAGAGTCACTTGACCTTAGAAACCTCAAACACAAACCTTAGAAAGCCCTTGTGTCTTGCTGCAGGAAGGAGTGTTTTCCATGCCCTGAGCTGTCACTGCAAACACTCTTATCTCTGCTCACTGCTGTAGCCCAGCAAGCTATCTTGTCCCAGGAAGTGTCTCCTGCAGTTGCAGCACACTATTGTTCCTTCTTCTAGCAAGGAGTGTTCCATAGTCAATGTGGCTCCTTCCCATTCTTTCACCTCTTTGTCATTCCCTGGGGCTTTCCCATCCCACTTGATAAACGTTCATCTGCATACTGCAGATTACCTCATCCTGAGATAAGCACTCAATACACAATCACTACTCTTATTTCCAAAGAACAGCAGGCCAGGCTGGAATACCTTCCCTTTTCCTAAATAGCAGCACTAGTGGAGTGGTTTGAAATCAAAATGCCATTCCATGTGGGTAAGAATATTCACCCTGAGCCCCAGAGTCGAGTCCAATGGATTTGAATGCACTTCAGCACTTCTTTATTTTTCATCTGCTTTTCATGGATGTATTCCAGAGATTGCTCTCCCACATAGGAAGTGCTTTCAGTGTCTGTAAAAAGCATGTTTTCCCAAGATGAGCTAAATCTTAGCAGTGGTACCAACTAGCAACAGGGCTGCTTTAGAAATGCCTTTTCCACGGGGGAAAATACAATTCAAAACTCCCTCCTTTTTTTTTTTTTTTTTTTAAACGATGTTTTATCCCTTTTTTCCCCCTTTTGTGAGAGGGCTGCAACAAGAAAGGATCCAGTGGGATTGCTCCTGAGCAGGGGCTGAATAAGAAATCACAGAGTTTCTAATGAGCTGCTAATTTTGAGATGCCTGGCTAATTGCCAGCTAGGCACATGATGGGCTGGGTATTAAGTGCAGCTCATTTCAGGCACTGGAACTGTCAGCTGGTGTTGCTAACCCAAAGCATTAAGAAGCCATGAGTCAGGCCTCTCCAACCATACCACTGCTTAAAAATGATGAGATTTTGTAAAGAATGCCTTCTGGGGTTTTATTTGACTAATGATTATTCGGGTTTATGCTTCTGTGTTTCATTTGCTGCAGCTGTGGGAATTAGAGTTTTATTATCCTGATTTTTTCTAACAGCAGCTCTGATCATCACCCCCTGGACTGTCACACCCACATCTGCATTTACAGAGCCTTCAGAAAAAGCTCCTGAAGGGAGTTTGTGCAGCAGGGGGGTACTGATGCAAGGCCACATCATTATTTCTTTTCCAGAAAGAAATTCATTATTTGGTTGGAAAAGCTGAAAAGCATGAGGATGAAGAAGGGAAGGGAGAAAGTAATTCCTGCTGCCTGAGACTTGGTAAAATGCCAGTTTTTGAAGAGTCTCAGGCTTGTTCTGGGAGCTTCTGTGGTAACCAAGGATGTGCAGGTGGTTTCTCTTGTGTTCCAGGACTTCCAGGTGTGTGCACAGTATAAAACAGGCTCACTGATGCTGAGACTCACAACAGCTCCTGTACTTTCATCTGTAGTTGGTAAGGAACCTTTGAAAAGTGAAGAAAAAAGGATCAGTGCCACCACAGGGAAGGGAAATGGCTCTCAAGACATCTCATCTCCAGCTCTTCCATCCTCTCCCAGCAGCTCCAGTGTACTTCAGAACCCCAAATATCCTCCAAAGTAGCACACCCCATCTTGTGTCGGGCTCTCCTGGCTGCTGTAACATGCCAGAGGAGCTTCAAGGGCTTTAAAGTCAAGAGGGTTGTTAGGAGGTGGATTCCAAGCCCAAACCCACTGCACTTGCTTGGAGAAGTCTCTGCTGTGTTAGCAGGACTGACAACAGAAGCAGATGGACATTGGTGGTCTCCAGGGAAATAAATTAGGAAGGCTTTTCCAACCTTCTGTGAAAGCTCTGTCATTCCACCAAAATACATTGCTTTTCTGAAGATAAGACATCAGATTGCATCCTTGGTCTTCCTTACTTGGGATTTCTTTTTCCTTTTGTAAAAAAAATTAATAATTATCAGCAGGACAGCACTGCATTTAAAAGCACAGGAAATGCTTTTGCTTCTTTAAACCTTTTGGTGGAAAATATTCTGATTTTCCTTCTAGTTGTGCTGAGAATCTGCCCAGGAGATGCTGGAAGCTGTCACCCTGGCAGATGTCTTTGGGAAGCATTCCCTGGAACAAGCTCAGTGCAAGTCAGTGGTGGGGGAAGGGAGAGTCAAACTTCATTTTAAGCTGTTTGGGAGAGGCACTGTCATTATGTTCTGTATGCATTAAATGCAAACACAGAACAGGTTCAGGGCTCTGGCTGGTGCTGGTAGGTGTGACAGCAGTACAAATGAAATAATAATATCAAGTAATCTCAGTTGGTCATTAACCCTGCAGTAAATGCCTGTTTCATTTGCCAGGTAGGAGCACTCCAGGACCTCAGCTAAAATTGGCACCTTATTGTGCTAAGCACACACAGACACCTAATTAAAGACAGTCCCTTTCAATGAAGTATTTTTCAGTATAGATGGGCACAGCAGATAAAGGATGGGAGTCAGGAAACATTCATTAGCCCTGTTTCACAGCTGAGAAACTCTGGTCACCCAGGGACTCTGCCATGGGTTTTCTGTGCTGTCCTGGGGGGTGTTAACACCCTAGCCCTGTGTTTCAGCCACCAGACCCTCCTTCCTCTACAGAAGGATGCCTGCAGTTTCTTCTTGTTTCAATGGAAACCTCAATTTACATTTTCCTCGTTCCTCTTTGCAAAAAAAAAAAAAAGCTCCCTGCCCATTTTGGTTCCTCTCATCCCCTCGGAGTGTTAGTCATCATTTAAAATACACACAGTGATGAAAATGAGTCTGATCATGTTCAAGTACAGTCTTTCAGGGAGGCTACTTGGTATGACTTGCATGAGGACACGAAATGCCAGAAGGACCAGTGCAATCAACAGCAAACTGCTGTGCCAAAGGGAGTGGGTGGGGGCATGTGCAGCATACAAGGAATTCAGAAATGTTTACTATCATTTGCTGCCTGGTTATATTTGACCTCTGTGGGTTGGCACACGGGCTGATTTATTGCATCCATGTTACCTTAATGACTAAGGACACAGCTGAGAGCTTCTGAAAATGAAAAGTGACTTTATTTTCCTCCGCTGCTTAAGTGCGAGGCTGAGGCAGAGAGGCAATTGTATTTTTCTATCAAGAGAACAGATGATTCATGAAGCCAGTTCCTCTTGTTTGTGCTTCCCCCAGATGCTGGCACTTGGGGCAAACTAACTTTTCTTCCCCCCACTGCTGGTCCTGCTTACAGAACTCTGCTCCTCTGGCTCTCAGCTGGAACTGGAAGGCAAAAGGAAGCAAATCTCTGAAGGTTGCTCTGGATGTTTTCCTAGCTGGATGCAGGTATTATTGGGCACCTCATAAGGAGGATTATTCCAACAAAATCTTCACCCTGGCTTCGTGGACTAAGGGGTATAAACAAGTTGGAAATAAGTATCCCAGAGTCATGCTTGCTTAGCCAAAGTCAGACACTGCAGCTTTTGAGGCAGCCCTGCTCATGTGTCCAACGTTGGAGCATTCTGAATTTGCAGCTACAGAAGCAGCTATAAAGCTGGGCAGCAGGAATTCACCAAGTGCTTACACTTAATTTGTTCCTAGTCCTCAGTTTGAAAATGTGTCTGAATAATCAGGCCCAGGCATTAGGGAGGGTGGTTTTCCATCAGCTATAGCCCTGGCTCTTGCAGATTTAGGCAAAGATTGTGAAAAGCAAGTTGTAATTTGGAGTTTTCTCTCTGGGATTTCAGACTTCCCCAAAGGCTGTGGCTTCCAGAGGTTTTTTTCAGCGTAGCCCCTAAAAATTGGAGTCCAGATTGCAGTTCTGTGCCTAGGTAAGGTAGGTGACCATACCTATGGATCCAAATCTGCAGAACTGAGATACTTAGAGGCTTTATTCTTATTTCGTATCAGTTATGCTCACATGTCACTCAGCTGAAGCAGTGCAGTGAAAGGTGGCAGGTCAGTCCATGATGGCTTAGCTTATGCTCATTACAGGATTGAAAACACACAAACCAAACAGCATCTTCATCCAGAAGCTTGCTTCTCTCCCTTTAACAGATCACTTGTTGAGAAAGCAGCTAAAATAAATTCAAGCTATCCCAGACCTCAGCCTGGCTTCTCTTGCAGACTGTGTGGAGGAAACTGCAGCATCACAGCATTTGTGAGCTGCTAACAAAACCATGGCTGCTCTAGAACAGAATGGGCCATGTGCAGGCAGGGAGGACCATTTAGCAGAGCCTTCCAGCCCCCCCTTTGCCCAGCTCATGGGTGCTGCTGACAATGCAGCACTGGGAGAGGAAGTCCCTTGGTCACTGGCTGCACCTCCATTGTGACTGGGTGGTGTGATTGCAATGCAGATAACCAAATATCAACTAGCTTTAATCTTCCCAGGGTTTAAGGCAGGCTGGACAAGCCTGCCCAGGGTGCAGTGTGCATATTCAAGAGCCTGCTGCCTGAACACTGAGTCTCCACTGCATAAGGTACCCAAAGTAGCTCTGGTGAAGCTGTTGAGTGCGTTGCTGTCGTGCCTTTGACTGCAAGGCCAACAAAGTCAGAGCTGCAGATCATGATGTTGCCTTTTATCTTCACTGATGGGTATTCTCCATCCAGAATTGCTGTGGAGATGCTCCCAGTTTGGACAAGCCTCACTGCTGTGTAGACAGGCAGCAAAAGCAGCACTAGTCCTCAAAGGACTTGCAGTCTGGGTACAGGCAGAGAGAGATCTGACAGTGGAATGATTTCAGTCAAGCCAAAAGGTCCAAATGGGCTGCAGACAGCCCATAGTGCTAGTGTAATAACAACAACTCATTTTCACTGCTCTCTGGCATCCCTTTATAGACCTGTTACAGCAGGGGATTAACTATAGATGGCCTGGTCAAGGAGAAAAGCAGGGGAAGGGCAAAAAACCATTTGAAATGAGAGAAAATGCAAGTGTTAAGGTGTAAATAAGGGGGATGTGTACACAGATATACCTGGAACAGGGTGATTTTACAGCACTCCAGGAAGAAGAGCAGCATGAGGAACAAGAAGCTTTCAAACAGGCCCCTGTAACAAGTCAGAACTAACCCTTGGAGTGAGATTGGAGGGAAACCAGCATTGTAGAAACCTAGAGAGCCAGCTGGTAAAGAGCTGTATAATTAAACCTCCAGTCCAGTGGCAGCCAAGACCTGCATGAATTCATGACTCTGCTGAAGCAGTGGCAAAAGTCCCAGTGATGTCAGTGGAGCAGCTCCTGGCATCTCCCCACACTCATCTCTCCTGGTTCTGCTGGGAGCTGCAGGACTGGACATGGTGCTGGAGCTTGCATGAAAAGCAAAGGTTACTCCTAGAATCATGGAATCATAGAATGATTTGGCTGGAAGAGACCTTCAAGATCATCAAGGCCAGATTCTGAAGTGCCCTGAAAACCTGTTTGTCAGAAATGTGGCTTTTGGATTCTGTGTGTTTCTTGTAAAAAGTGCTTTCTTTCCTTCAGGGGGTGCCACAGCAACATCAAAAATGGAACTCCTGCAGACCAGGAAGTTTTCAGGTGAATCATGGGCTTAAGGGGCTGGCTGGAGCCCTGCAGTGATGCTTTACCTCCGTGTCACATTTTTGCAGCACAAAAAATGTCCTGTGAGCATTGCAGAAGCTGAACTCAGAGCCCTGCTGGGACAAACCCCTGTTTGTCCAGCTGCTGCACAGGAAAAATCCTCTGCTTCCCAGGTTCAGCCAGCATCTCAGCGCCTCTCAGAAGGTGCATTGTCACCTCTCCAAGGGTAACAGCACCCCGGGCTCGGGC